>JAEIHY010017675.1:180-72471 GCA_018904565.1 Drosophila tsacasi | reverse complement strand
ACTAGATTTCTGTTGCTCCTCGTAAGAATAGCATGAACAGTCATCCTGGTGCTGCTTCGATTTCTTACTATTTTTATTTTTCTCCTCGGCAGAATAACTATTACACTCATCCTTCTGCTGCTTCGACTTCTTATTATTTTTCGGTTGCTCCTCGCAAGAATTGTGTGACATGTCCTCCTGCTGCTGCT
The DNA here is from genome assembly GCA_018904565.1 of Drosophila tsacasi. Lineage (NCBI taxonomy): Eukaryota > Metazoa > Arthropoda > Insecta > Diptera > Drosophilidae > Drosophila > Drosophila tsacasi. The sequence continues at coordinate 72,283 of JAEIHY010017675.1, read as the reverse complement.
TCTTCGACTTCTTACTATTTTTCTGTTCTTCCTCGGTAGAATAGCCATTACAATCTTCCTGTTGCTTCTTTTGCTTCTTAGTCATTTTCTGTTGGTCAGCGGATGCTGATCCCTTCATCCTCAAATCAGAATCGTTCTCGCACTTGCAATCCAGATCCTTCTGCTTTTGTTGCTTTGGCTGCTTCTCCTTTTTAGGTTTACTGGAAGAACGTGAACCCTTCGATGACTTTCCTGTACCGTAATCATGGTAACAGGGGCAGTCAGGAAAGTGCTCCGTACCAAGCTCCACCGGTACCATTTGAGTTCGAGAAATTGAACAGGAGCAAGTAGGAACATCCTGGTGTCGGCATCTTCCACTTGCATAGTCTTTGCCAGATGCACAGTAGCATTGTGGCTGTGGTTTTGGAACTGGAGGAACACAGGAGCAATCATCAAGCACCTGGCCACAATTGGTGGTTCGGTTGGTCGAACAGGAGCAGGACTTCCTCTCCATACTCTTGGAACTTGAAGCCGGACGAAAGGCCGAACTTTGAGTCCCTATTGCCGCTGTGGTCTTACTGATTAGCTCCGCACATACACAGGACTTCTTCTTCTCCACTTCTCTACTTGTGGTCGTACGGAAGGCATTTGTCTCCATGCTCGCGTGGCTGGTGATAACGTACGAGTCCTTGTTCTTGCCCGCCTTGCACTGGCAAGCCTTGTCCTCGTCCTCGGACATGCTGATCTCCTTGCCGTACTTGCACAGAAACTCGATGACCACTGCGTTGCTCCACCCGTAACCCACAGCCGGTTGCGAGGGGCAGGTTCCGGAGCTGCCGAATTCCTCGCAGAAGTACTGTGACGGAGGTAAGAATAGGACTAGGTTATTACCATGTTTGGCTTAACATTTTTAGAAAAAAGAATTTTCTGTGACTATTGAATTGAAGGTTGAATTTTATACTGAAAGTGTCTAGATTCGAAATTTGTTCTTAGCAATTCTTAGAGTTTTAGTAATTATTCGTATTTAGAAATAATAGCATGAATCTCTGACGTGACTTACCTTCTCGAACATAAAGCCCTGCGTTTTGAAGGCGTCATAGTTAGACTTGACCCAACGGTGAGCCCATCGCTTGGACATGGCCTTCGAGGCCCTAGTGCCCAGATTGTCCAGCCCCTCCACGACCATGAACATCATGGGCGGAAACACATTGGGATAATCCCACATCTCTTCCGACTTCTTGTTCAAAGTGTGCGGCACTCCGCCGTATAGGTCGTCCAGCTTATTGGTCTTGATGTACTCCATTACCCCCTTGGACACCTTCTCTGTGTCGATCAAGGGAAAGGCCCGGGCCCACAGAGGAGCAAAATTGGTGCAGCAGAAGTAGTTGCGGGACTGTTTCTTCTCCACGTCGTAGTCCAGCCAAATGCCAGCCTGGCTGTTCCACAGAACATCGCGAATGGCCTTCACCAGGACACAGGACCGATCCTGGTACTCTTCGGCCTTCCTGGCGTTGCCCGCCTTGCGATTAAACTCGGCCAGGATTTTGCCGCTTCGGAAGATGATGGCATTGAGCTCAACGGGCACAATGACCGAGGTCCTGGTATCGCTGACGGTGGGTTCATGGGAGCAATCCTTGGCCACGAACCAGCGGGAGCTGAACTCCTGTCCTGACTCACAAGCCGACTTCAGTTCGGTGTAACACTTCTCACGAGCCGTCTCGTCCTTTATTCCCTCCGCCGCCGCCAAGTCCTCTGTGTAGGCCTCGGGTCGTGGTCCGGGTGTTGAGGATGCGGTACGGTATTGATACATTGTCCTGCCCTTCACCTCAATTGACCGCTGGCTTACGAAGGTTTCGAACTCGGTTTCCAATAGCGGCAGCGATTGGATGGCAAACTGCTCGTCCTTGGTCACCTCCACGTAGGCCTTCATCATCATTATCAGAAGCGGCGGCTGAGTCCTTTCGAGGCAGTAAATCCTGCCGCAGGCCGGCACATAACCATATTGCTGAACCATATACAGGAAGTTCTCAATCATTCCGCGAGCCGTTTGGATCATCCCACACTGGAGCAGACCTCGAATGATCCAGAATGAGCCCCAGTAGCTATACTCGCGGCAACCCGTGTCGGGAATAATAAAGGGTTTGGGTACGTAGAGAATGGAATATAGTTCCGGATTCATTTGGACATCGTCTACAATGCGTCGCCCCAGCTGCTTCCAGAGTTCGTTGATTTCCGCTGCGTATATCTTGATTTGGGGATCGGAGACCCGGTTGAGAAACGACGGCTGGGCCTTCCAGTCCGTCGGGGTCCATGGCTCCAGGTCCGAACCGGGCGGTTTAAAGTGTCTCTGAGGTAAAAGGATTAAATAAGGGTTGGATAATAGAGAAGCAATGAGATTCCTTAGCTTAAGGATGGTTTTAAAGCCACTAAAACTTTATAAACTATTCAATACATAAGTGTATTATGAGCTAAGGCTACATATAAATAATATTGATATATAAACCATTTCCACGAAAAGGAAACTAAATGTAAATGCTTTAAACCTCTGATGAATATAACCGAAATTGTGGAGGCAAAAAGTATACCTCTGGTTAGCTATAACACGACTTCTGGGCTGACATCTAAAATATACTCTAAGCAATGAAAATCTTCGACATCTTACCTCAACAAACATCTGCAGGAACCCCAGGGAACCATCGTTCTTGGAACAATTACTGAACATCTGGTAATCGGCCATCGTCTGGGCGGGTGTATAAATGCAGCTCATGTCCACGAAGTACTTGCAATCGGGAAACATGTTCGAACGCTGAACACGATCCAGCAAGGGACCCGAGCAGATCAAACTCCTGAGAGTGGTTTCAATGAGTGATACGGATTCAGGAGCTCGCAGAACTCACCTGATATCCACGTCGGGCGATGGTGTCAGTGGATTGCAGCTGCATTCTGACATTTTTTAGCTACGATTTTGAATCCGGTCTCTATATTTTCTACGTCTAACGAAAAGGGCCAAACTGATGAACTAAATGAGTTCGGAGATCACATCCGAGCACCAAGTCCCAGGCGACTGGGGTTCGAAAGATTTATACATACATAAATCAAAATCCGAATGGCAACCTCTGTTATATTGACCATTAAAGCAAATTTGTCGACATTTGCCATTAAGAGTCAACAATGCTCGGCCATAAATCAGCGCAAATAGACAGGAAGCGCCTGCGAATCTTCTCCGGACACCCGACTCCTCTCCATCTTCCAGGGCCACACATTTATTTTAAATTACCATAAATGCCCCTGACCGAGAAAACGAAACCAATACCGAAACAAGAGCAGCGCCGCGGCGGGGCGGAGCGAACTTTTGCCTAAAAGCTATTGGCCTCTGTGTCCATTTGTAATTTCCAGACAATTTATCAAACCAAAAGCAAAACGAAGGCAAGGGCGGGGATAAAGGGAAAGAGCTGTGGAGGAGGCCAGAAGTCGGAATGGAAATGGCGCAGAAAATGCGCTTCAAGTGGTCATGGCCATGGCCATGGCCAGCGGAGCGGGATTCGGAACAGGATTCTAGAAAAGTAAAAATTCTTCGATTCCTGGACAATCAATTGAGAGGAAAGTAGGGGGAGGCAATCAGCAGCGGGCGCGGCACTTCATAAATTCCTTTGCCTTGGCTCCCCTTCAGTGCAAGTTTTTAGCATCGACAGCGGCATCTTTATGGAAACTTCTCAAGAGGGAGAGAGAGAAATCGAGGAAGCACGGAAATTAGTCATGTCGCATTCACATTCTCTGTCGTCTGCAAAGTTTCAATTGAATTTTCGTCCGGCATTGCGGAAAATGCAGCGACTTAAGCTTGCAGCTCCGTTTCGGAAAGAGATCCGCCAAATAATTAATTTTGCATATGTGAAAATGCAGCCAAAGGATGCGAAAGGGAGTCCCGCTGACACTTGTCTTGACACTTGACCCGCGGGCAATGTGATCAAGTTAACGAGCTGCCAGCGAGGGGCGAATGTACACGGCGGAAAAAGGGAGAAGAAAGCAAATCTATAAAAAAAAAAATGTGAACATAGACAACAACTATTTAAACGAGCGAGTAAAGGCAGAGCAGGACGCAATGCAGGGACGAGTAAGTATCAAGGGTAAATACGAGATGAGTAACGTTGAAAAGGAAAATCTACGAGTCAAGCGGCGAGATGAGACCCATCGAGAGCAGGCTAACGACAAGGAACGCTTAGAGTTTCTTATTTCAAATGTACATATTTTCCATAAACATTATATCAAATAAATCCTATGCGTATATTTTTCAAGTGCATCCTCCCGCCACAGCTCACTGCAGGCTCATCACCGCCATTCGCTGTTCCAGCTAATTGAGTATTCTGCTCTTAAGTGGACACAGCCGCCTCCGGCGCCTTTCTGCCTCATTTGCAGGCCCGCACATAAATCAATAAGTTGCATTTCGGCCTTAAATTAATTAAAAAGAAAATTCGCAAAGAGCAGAGGTTCTCTTCGGTATTTTCCTTATTTTATTTTTTTTTTTTTACTTTATTTCCAACAACATTGCAGTCTTTATGGCGATGATGTCTGTGCTTAAACACTCCGCCAGCTGACAGCAATCAATCAAAAATTGCACTTGCCTTAGCGCGACGGCGGACGGTGACGGATGTATCACGTCGCACCACCCAGGGAGTCCACCCAAAGGCCACCCATTTCCAGCTGGGCCGGGAGCATGATAAATTGTCAACACGCTGACGTTTGTCTGCAGCGATTTAAAAACTACTTAAAATGTAAATGTTGTTTCCCTGTTGCTGCTGGTGTAGTGTTGCTCCTGCCGCTGGTTCTCCTGTGTTTGGGTTTTATGCACACGTCGCGCAGCGTAGACTGCGAAAATCATGTTGTTGACTTTGAAAAAATATGTGTAAAAATGCGCTATTGTAAATAACAGAACATAAACCCCCGTGGGAGAGGAGACACAGGCCACGGACTTCCTAGTTGACTGACTGTCTGAGGGAGAGTGATGACACGGCAATGTCAACACAGGCAACTTTGGCAGCAGTACAGCTTCAGCAACAATGTGTGGCATGAAGATGCCACGCCTCTGTGATTGCATTTTTACACTTGTCAGTGGATCAGCTCTGTTTGTCCTCGCACTTTGTCGTCTAGTGTCTGAAGTTTGCACTCCCCGAAGTACAGACTCTACTCCATACCGCAGCCATATCCTGCTGTCGCTCTGGTGTGCCTTCCACGCCAAATGAGTTATAAATTCAGCTGTCAGAGGACTTGACAATTGATTAATTGAAATCGACTTGGAAAGTAAGTTGATAAGCACACACGCACCGAGGCAGGAAGAGGCTGTCAATCACTCCGCCCCGGAGCACCAGCCATGGATCATTCCTTGATGAGCCAACTTTGACCGGGTCAGATCAAACAAAAGGGGCTAAATACCAGAGGGCAAGCCGCAGACGCTCAAATTAACCAAGAGTCTAGTTAAACAGAAAACTTTTGGACCCACCCGCCCCCGCTGATAGACATCTTTGCCTGCCTGCCTGCCTGCCCGGCCCCCAAAGTTGACAACTTAAATTGTTAGTTGCCCGATAAGCCGGCAAGCCTGCAACCTACTAACTGTCAGAGTAGATGAGAGTGGGCGTATATATAACATTTTTATTTATTTCACTATTTTTTATGGGCGGGGAAGGGGGCAGCGGAAGGAGGGTGGAACACGCGCCACATGCCAACGACAAACAAATAAATAAAATTCCTCTTTCAGTCGGCAGATACCACCCCGCATTTTCCCGCCGAGGGTCAACGGAGAAGGAGAAGTGTGTGTGTTTTACAAGTCTATTAACTTGTGGCGCTTATCTAATGCTGACAGCAAGTTTTTCACTTTCCCGAAGTTTTCGGCCGCTTCCTCGCCGGAAAACGCCGCTTCCTGAGGGGAGGAAGAATTCTCCTTACGCGAGGGGACGGAGGGTTAAGGGGGCCGTCCCGATGTCAATCATTTGTTGATCATTTTTCTTCCAGCCCCATGCATAATGTATCGCCTAAATTTGTAGCTGACCACAAGGGTCGTCCTTAAGGATACATTTTCAGGTTCACTGAAAGAAATATTGGCATAATTCGAGAGTGTTTCCCTTTATAATAGTTTAAATCGATTAAGATTTGATTTCAAGTAAAAATTAGGTAAATAAATATTCACCATTCATAGTAATTTATAGTCTTTTAAATAAATTTAAATTAAATAAAAATCAGTACACTTTTAGATACTTTTATCCTCAGTGCTAAAAAGGAAAAGTGCCAGACTGTCGTGGCAAAAGTTTTTCCTTTGGAAAACTCTTGATTTCCTTGGCAGCAAGGATCTGGGAATTGGTCAAGCTAGTTGCTGCTTCATTAAATGCGACGCCAAAAAAGTTGCATCCGTGCAGCTGCTGGAAATATTTATGAACTGTCCGAATGCCACCTCGTCTCCGTATATATTCGAGTCCACTATTTGCCAAGTCATACTGTCACACAACCCACCTGGCCACCTGGCCACCTTCTTTCAATAAACGTTAAGCATTACGGTTATTAGTTTCTGGAAGGGCACATAAAAACTTCAACTCGAGTCGAGACTTGTTGACAGAGGCTTTTTCAAGGGGGTATTATTTTTTTAAACAGCGAGTCGGAAATGAGAGGAATAGGTAGCTTGTATAACTTTACATGGAAAAAAAGTACCAGAAATTATAAACCATTGTAAAAGCGATCAAAAGCTATGCAGTTTACATAATAATTTAATATATCAATATTTTCGACAGTAGTTTCTTAAACCATTTATGTTTTGAAGTAATTCTTTTATCAATCAATTCTGTGCTAAAGCGATATTATACTATTTGTTTACACTGGTGTTACTATTAGTGATATAAAATGGTGGAAAATCTCTCAAAAAGCGTCAAAGACTATACAACATTGTCTTATACTCTATACATTTCGTGTGATTATAAACCTCTTGCAAGAGTAATTTATTAATTTTAGTAAATTAGAAGTCATAAAAAAAAGAATCTATATGAATCACAACCCCCTGATAAAATCCCCGGCACGCTCCTGCCTGCGACACTGTTGCCAACATTATGTTGGCACTTTGCTGATGCTATCTACGGCTGTTGCTGCTTCCTGCTCGCTGCTCGCTGTTGCCACTCTGTAGCAGCAGCATGTTGCTGATGCTGATAATACTGTCGTTGAGTAGTTGACTATGTTGCCATTCCCAGCGTACTTGAAACGATAGGGTCCTGTGGAAATTACAACGGCCGTGATACTTCCCAGTGCATTACATGCAAAGTCCTTGCGGCAGTGACAGCAGCAGCAACGGCAAACTGCAACTTATTAACGCGCAACCAGAGCTCCGCAATTGACCGCAATGCTGCAGATTCCGAACCCAAAACCAAATGGAAATCAGGATCAGAATCTGGAGCCGAAGCTGAAGCAGGCGCGTTGACGACAACGACAACGACGACGACAGACGGAAACGGAAACGGCAAATAAACGCACGAGCGCTGACGTGCGGGCACCAGCGTGTCAGCGTTCTTGTCTTTGTGTTGTGCGTGTGTCGTGTGTGCGGCACTTGTTTGCATGCAACGTGGCAACATGGCAACGACAATGGCAGCAACAGCAACTGCAGCAGCAACGGGCATTTATCTGGCTGCCTCAGACCTGCCACGCCCCCTCGTAATACATTGCGGTCGGGATGTTGCATGTTTGTGGGCGCTCGCCTGCGTTTGGATTTTTTACAAATACCTCTCATTCGTATCGGTCAACGGGTATCCTGGATGCCGGTTGTTTGTCCTTATAATGTAAAACTTATTACAATAATTACAGAAATATAAAAACGAAGTTGTTATTGAAATATTACAAAAAAAAATAAAAAAATTCTGTATATCCCTGATTTTTAAGGTCTTAAACTATAAATATTTTATTATAAATTGGAAATAAAATTCCCTTACGATATATTAACACAAAATTATATTTTTAAAATAATTAAAACGTTTATAAAACATACATCTATATTAAGTATCATCCGAAAATTGTAATAAATTAAAAAATCATTATTTATAAAAGTAATATTTTGTTGTAAGTTAATTAATCTCCAGGTATACCAACATTGGTCATCCTTTAGTCGCTGTTCTACTATAACCAATTTTTTTACAATTTTTATTTTGTTGGCCTCGGCGCCATCGTTCGCATGCACGGCAAGGATTTCTCTGCTTAATTTGTGGTTTTCAACCAAACAGAACAACGAGCAGCGATGGACGATGGTTGGCAGATGGCGGAAAAGCGGTGGAAAGCGATGGAAATGCAAGAGGGGGGGAGAAAGGGAAGCCAAGCTAACCAACTGGTCAACAGCAATTGCAATTGCAATTGAGGTTGCAGTCGCACGAATATTCCCGGAAACCAGGAAACCCTTAAATATGATTATGGCATATGCGACGGCCTACAGAGGGAAGAGGGGGCTTAGCCAGTGGATGCCAAAAAAATGAAGGGGGTACTGATTTTTCGGCCATCTTCGCTGGAATCTCTCTGGCTCTGGCGCTAGCGCTCGCTTTTTGGGCCCACAAATTTCCACGAACTTGATTTAATTGTCACACATTACGGAACCACAATTACATAGAAAAATGCGCCAGAAAGCGGAAATGGCAACAATGCAAATGGCAAACAACAATGGCAGCTGCAGGCTGCAGCCGGCAGCCGGCAGCGGCAACAACATCAAATAATAATACCAAACTGCGGCCAGCAGGGACTTCCCCTTTTGTGTGGTGTCCCTTTCGCTGGCTGGAAAATAAAATGCGCCATTTGCAATTGTAGTTTATTTTAATACCGCAATTAGTGTTGTTTTCTGGGGTGGAGTGGTCGCCCCTCGGTGGCACGCAATCCTGCGGAGGACGAAGCAAGCTATTCCCCTTGTTGCCAACACACCATTTGAGGTGCACCAGAGTTGCCGCAGAGCTGATGCCTTTTTTCAGGCGGAACTTGCATAAATATCACACGGAATGCACCCTGCAAAGGGGAATCCCTTTATTGATCACCGTCCGTCGCTTTAAGAGCTCTCCAGTCGTCTGGCCTTTTGGAAATGATTTGCAATGCTGCAGCCATTGTTAATTGATTTTTAAGTGCCAACTACAATCAGGCACATACGCATCAGGTGACACATGCAGGCTCATATTACAGCCATTCAGCATCAAATAAAAACCTTAATGTAATCAGTGATAAAAAAATATGGTCTCTGCCAGAGCTTGTAGACTTGGAAATGCTCTGTATAGAGATGTAGGAAGTCAGCAAAGGATAATTTGTAACAGTTATTTAAAAATATGTTGCCTTTTTATTAAATTATTTAAAATTTGCTGACTAGATTATAGAAATTTTGAAATGATATAATTCATGTTTATATTAATTTTGTATCATTTTAAACAAGAGTTACAACTGTGCAGTATTACTTATTCAAAATTATTTGGTTATAAGGCATTAACTCTGCTAATAATATTTTAATTTATTTATATCATTCATTTTTAATGAATAATTCTCCCAATACCTCCATAATTCCCACAAGTTCAATGATAATTCTACAACTGCTCATTATCAGGTATACGAATCAGATTGAAAGTTAATTGCTGATCTCATCCTCCCTGCTTTTTTGCTCTATGTGCAACGGGTGTAATCACATTTTATGTTAAATGCACTTAATTTTTCCCCTTTTCGCCCCAACTAAATGCCAATTAAAATTCGTAATTATTTTTTAATGGCATTTTGTGGTCAATATCGGAGCGATTGGCGATGATTGCACAGCGGTGGCTTGACGGAATGAAAGGGACTCAACTTTGATGACGGGATGCCGACATGACAATCCACATTTATGGCCGGTATCGATATCAATTGCATGACTTGTCAAAGCGGCGCCCGCCTAAAAGGAAGAAAAGTGCCGAGCACATGTCCCTATTGGCTTGTAAGGGGGTAAAATTGCAAGCAATTGCAGTTCAAACAAGGAATCGCAATAAGAGCTTCCAATGTCCTGCTGCCTCACGGAAATTCGAGCAATCATCACCCATCGACATTTCGTTTCACTTCAAACAGGACCCGGACACGGAACATGCCGCAAGTGACAATCATTTATATTTAATAAACAACTAACGCATGCAGGACATACAGCAGGAGTCACAAAAATATAATTTATTTCATATTTTTGAGTTGCATATTTTTTGTTTAAAATAAATATATTTTTAGGATTCTTTTAATTTTGATTTGAATTTTTATTTGCAATTTAAAATATTCTTGCAGGTTCAGAAGTTTTCAACGCAGTGAAGGAGTCGCTTCCGACCCTATTAATCAAATATATTTTTGATCAGCATCGACAGCCGAGTCGATCTAGCCGTGTATGATAGAATAAAAATATTCAAAAATGTTTTGGAAATATTTAAGGGGTTAAATTGATAAAATTAAAAAAAACACATTGCAAAAAAATAAATTTTAAAATAAATTGAAATTCAGTATGCAGTTTTATTAGCCTTATAAAAACTTACTCGGAAAAGTTTTCCAAATAAGCACTGAAATCTGTTCTTTATTTATCCTGATAAATGAACCCTCAAGTGACTCCCTAATAAAAAAGCTTATGCCTTTATTTAGACAAGATCTACATCCTATTTATTAATTAGGTTGCATTTTATTTATTTATTTTACCGAAACATATTAATTTCTAATAGACCAATCGCCACTGTAAGCTCATCGATTGGAGTCCAAGGGAAAAGGGGGGAAAACCAGCTCGGAAAAACAACAGTAAGATGACGAGACTAAGCGGCCATTGTCTCCGCCTGCTGTCTCCTCCCTCAACGCGTTTGCCCACCGTGGAAATTGTTTATCATGCATTTTGTTCGATTCCGAGTCGAGGCGTCTGAATAATGCAGCAGGTAGTGTTCGATGATGGAAATGTGGGAGTGGAAAAGCTGTGGGGGCGGTCAAATAAATAAGCGAGCATGAAAGCGAAGACGAAAACAACGGCAAAGCAGAAAAGGACAACAGCGAAAACAGTGGATACAACAATGCTGCAGACACAAAACTGCTTCGAATCGCTTTGGGCGGCATTCAAATTGAATATTGAAAGCATCGAGCACAAAACTGGCAAACGCTTGAATTATGCATTAATGATGTCTGCCACACTGGGTAGGACAATGGAGGAGGGTTAAGGGACAGAAGGGTTTTCCTTTATTTTTTTGTATACTTTTTTTTGTCCTTTAGCTGGAACAGGAGACAGGAACGACGGCAATGCGTCGCTCACTAGCTGACCGGCGACCACTTATTAATTTTTTATGCGTCTGCTATTTTTATGGCCAACATGAAAGCGTTGGCCCCAAGCGTTTTACTCGTATTTTTGTGGCCATTTTCAGCTAGCTTTCAATAGCTTTTTTTCACGAACATTTTCATTTGTTCTAGACGAAATTATGTGGGTGCCAGTAACAGCAGCGTTCGGAGCAATAGCTCTGTAAATAAGATAGTTTAAGTGTAGGTGGAAAAAGTTTATACGCATTTTGAATGATTAGGAATGTTTTTATTTATATTTCAAAACAGGCTAATTATAGTAAAATCCATACAATTCTATATCGTTAATATTCCCTTTACTAAAACTGACCCGCCAAGCCCGATTGTTCCCTATTTTTTGGCCAACAAAGCAAATTAGTATTATGCTTTGTGTTGCCAGATTTTCCATTTGGCTTAATACTTTTTATTCGCCAGCGTTTTTGGTTGGCTTCTGCATAAAGCACGATGCGCCCTTGACAATGGTTGTCAATTGTATCCCGATATCGGTGGCCTGAAAGACGTTAATTACCAGCATTACCGCGGCCCGATTATCAGCCGCACAAATCAGCGGTGATGTTGGCATGGGCCCAACCCAATGCACCGTGTGCAGGCCAATGGAAAACTCATTACATGCCACAGGAACCATCATCCAGGAGACAGCAAACAGGCGACAGGAGACAGCACACAGGCGACAGGAGGAAGCAGCAGCAGAAGCGGCTCCCACATCCCAGCATCCCGCGTCCACGAAAGGCCACCGCAACATGTCGTAATGCGTGGCCCATCAGCATTTGCATGCGGAGCTGGAGCCCGGTTTCTCCCGATACTTAAAGCCAGCCGGTAGAGTTGCAATGCCATAGGACAAACTTAATGTCAACACGCTAATCTGTCAGTCAGTGGAAGTCGACGAGATGGGACCTGGGAGCTCTGAGCTGAGATTGGGATTTGGAAAGGATCTGCCGCAATGTCGGGCTACTTAAGGAGCGCTCCACCGCCTCGGCTCGCTGCACAAGAGCTCAAGGATAACAGAGGCGGTTGGTCAAAGGGGTAAGGAAGCACTACACAAAATGTTGAAATAATTTGGTCTGATATTCTCTAAAGTTTTTTCGATTTTTTATTTTAAGAAATATTGATAAAGTAAAGAAATATTTGAATTTATGAGAAGAAAGCCTTAGAAGAATTCCAGCAGTTTTTAAACCGGCAACAATTTTCCTTAAAATATCAGCCACGAATTTAAAATTACCTCGATTAAGGTAAACTCAGATTAACTATATTAGCAAATATATAGGCTAATTTTCTCATTTTCTAGCTAATTACATGTTAATTAAAGCCAAAAGTGAATACAATTTTGGTCAATTTTAATTTTACGGAACCATGCTATAAATATTTATAGATCATTATTTCTTAATGTGTAGCGCTGCCTTGATGGGTGCAACAATAATGCCACATCCTTTTGAAACGACAAAAATTTGTTGCTTTCAGCGGGGGCTTGACGCCTGACTGACGCCAGGAGACACTGGCGGGCACCACAAGATGTCAGATGCCATCACCTAGCCGCCCACTCAGTTACCCAGCTCCCCATCCACATCAAAGCAACCTCCCCCTATCCTTTGGAGGACGCGCCTTATCAACTATGCAGGGCTTTGTCTCCAAGCGATTGCAGCCGCCCCCTCGGCCGACCCAACCTTTCTCCCAGGCAGCGTCTTTTGTTGCGCTTAATGAATTTTACGTAAATTTTACGAGCGCTGATTCTGATTTCTGGCAGCCAGTGCCACCCCAGCTATTAATCCACACTTTAGTGAGAGCACAACACCCCCCGGCGAATGGAGAGTGCCTGGATGGATAGTGGGTGGTGGCTTTTAGCTGGTTGTGCGTGTGTAATGACAAGTTCAACAACAACTCCGGCATTGTCGGTCGACGGCAACTGGTGACGAGGACGACGTGCTCCGACATTTGTTTGCCCAAGTTATGCAAATATTTTTCCAGTCAAGAAGTTTTTGTTTAATTGCATATTTTGACTCGCATTACGCGTGTCATAAAGCAGGGATCCGTAGCTTACCACAGCATTAAGGTGGGGGAGCCGGAGCAGGAGTTAGTACATCCTGAAGGCATGTTCCGGAATTTTAGAGTTCACTTACTATAATAGTAGGCAAGACCTAAAAAGGTATACAAAACAGGCATTAGAAGGCATACAAGGCTTTATACATATGTGTAGATACCTAATCATTTTAAAATTTCTGAGAAATCAGATAATGATTCTTTATTTACCACATTTTGTTCTTGTAAAATGTGTGCCATTACCATGAAAACTTAAAATAATCGGAGTCGTTGATGAAATGTGCGATTAATCCGTTAACATCGGAACCCTTTGAAAATTTTTAAATAAATAAAGTTTGTACAACTTTTTTACCTCTTAAAATGTTATTTTCTTTGAAATAATAGTTCCCTGTTCTATTTGATGTATTTTTCAGCCACATACCTTACCTATTTATCAAAGAATTTAAGTTTTAAAAGTAAATTATGTTCAAAAGTTGGCGGAAAAACAACGATTTTAAAATGATTTTTTCTATAGTCTACTTTTTTGGGTACACTTTCTTCTTCTCTTTATCGGATACCATCGAACACGGTACTACTTTCTGTCAGGCTGAATGACACAACAAAATTTTTCTTTTTCTTCCTGACGCCACGAATCATGGCAAGCGCTGGAACATGGATTTCGTCGGAGGCTGAAAAGGGTATCTTACTGTCGGAGACAGAAGAGAACGGCATCATTACCAGAACGTATATTGCACCCTTGATGGAGCTGAAGAAGGTGGAAATTCCAGAGGCCTTAGCTTCGCCCCAGGAATACTCGATGCCGTATTGCTGTCCGCATTGTGGCAATAGCATCGGCTCGTCCGGAGCCTTCACCATGCATCTTCGGGCCTGCCAACCAAGCGTGTCAGGTGTGGACGTGGACAAGAAGGAGGAGCTTCCAGATAAGTTAGAGCCGCAGCTAGCGTCTAGCGAGCATCCGAAGCTTGCGAAAACCTATCCGGGCCTCAAGAACTGGAGCAAGTCTTATATTAGGCCTTTCCAATGCATCTTCTGCCGGAAGCAGTTCAAGGTACAGAACGACCACGGACAAGTGCGGCGTCGGTATGCTTGCGACGATTGCGGCCGGAAGGCTAGAGCCGCGGAGGCGGAACGCCAGAAAAATCCCGAAGTCAACAAGAAGACACTGATTTGCGATCGCTGTGGGAAGCTGTACAAGCTGGAGGGCTTTCTCATGCGTCACCTCATGATATGTCAGGGGTTCGACGTGAAGCGGAAGCGCGAGTTCTCGTACAAGATCCACGAAGTCACGAAGAAGAAGAGCGAGGAAAAGGACGAAGTCACCGTAGTTCAGCTGAAAGACGAAATCCAACAAGTCTCCGAAGTTAAGCCAGAGGGCGAAAATCACGAAGTCACCAAGATAAAGAGCGAGGAGGACAAGTGCCCCGAAGACAGCTAGCTATCAGTTGTTCGTTAGATTTCATTTGTTAGAAAATTGTATTTATTTAATATTTATATAAAATTAATGTATTATTGCTTGCCAACAAATATAACATTTTGATGAAAACTTTTTACAAACATTAAAAAATAACGCCCGAACTTGTATATCGTAAATCGATAAGCATTTTTTGGTATATTTGAAATGAAAAATACCAATTTACAGGAAAAATCCCTAGATTTTGGTATATATTTGAAATGACTGCAGTATATTTTAAGGGTCCATCTGCGGTCACACTGTGCACGTGTAAATTTTGTGGCGAAACAAAACAATTAATTGTAATTTTTTAACACGCTGCCATGAGTTCCGACGAGTACAGCGATGGCATGGAGGACCTAAAGGACCTGATGGCCCTGTACAAGCAGGAGGAAAAGAAACCGGCCCAGAATAAAAAAGAACCATATGTTCCGAAGGCTTCCAAGGCGAGAAATCTGAACTATGTGGAGGTGCCTATGGAAAAGGTTCTCTTCGGGGACAGAGAGCGATTCCTCAAGAACCTGGCCGCCTCCGTGAAAGGTCACCCCATACTCGATGAGAGCGACGAGGATAACAAGCGAAAATTAGGTGATGAAAATCCGGCAAAGAGGAAAGCTGCCTGGTCGGATTCCGATGACGAGGACCTCCAAGTGGGCGATGTAAAAAAGGCCACCAAGCACACGGGGCCCCTGAATCACCTGCGCAAGGATAAATCCTACAAGGAGTATCTGACTGCACGATTCCAGCGAACCCAAAACCAACCAAAATGGGCGGAAAAGAGGGTCAAAGAGGATGACGATGACCTGTCATCCGATGAAGAGCTGCTCCGGACCGTGGGCTTCATCGATCGCAAGGCTAGGCGCAATGATCTGCCGGAAAAAACATTGAACTTCAAGCGGGTCAAGGATCTGAACAGAGCCTCCTACGCCGAGGGCCTCGTCTCCAGCGTGCAGTTCCATCCCACGAGCACGGCGGCTCTGGTGGCGGGCGAGAACTCTGTGGCAACCATCTACACGGTGGACGGACAGAAGAATGAGAAGCTGCACAGCATGCGGTTTAAAAAGTTTCCCTTACACTGCGCTCGGATTGCTCCCTGCGGCACCAAGGCATTCTTTGGTTCGATGAAGAAACACTACTTTGCCTACGACCTCCTCGAGGCCACGGAATCCAAGCTGGTGCTGCCGAGCGACATAAGTTCGATGCACCGCTTTGAAGTGTCGCCTTGTGGAAAATTCATTGTGACAGCTGGGAAGTATGGGGCCATCCACCTCCTGACGGCCAACACCAACGAGCTGCTGCATAGCTTCAAGCAGGAGGGCGAGGTGCGAGGCCTGTGCTGGTCCGGCGACTCT
Source organism: Drosophila tsacasi (assembly GCA_018904565.1). Classification (NCBI taxonomy): domain Eukaryota; kingdom Metazoa; phylum Arthropoda; class Insecta; order Diptera; family Drosophilidae; genus Drosophila; species Drosophila tsacasi. The sequence goes on along the minus strand of JAEIHY010017675.1, from coordinate 56,152 downwards.
CGCAGGGTTTTGGCCTGCGGCTCCAGTTCCAATGTCAGCGTGCTGAGTCTGCGGCAAAACCTAATTGAGCACTCCTTCCTGGACGACGGCTGCATTAAAGGACAGTGCATCCAGCTGGCTCCCAATCAACGCCTCCTGGCCACCGGCAGCAGCGAGGGTGTGGTCAATATCTACGACTACGACACAGTGTTCGCCTCGGCAATGCCACAGCCTGAGAAGCGCTTCATGAACCTGAGGACGGCCATTTCGGATTTGCAATTCAATCACTCTTCAGAGCTGCTTGCCATGAGCTCGCGCGAGGCGCCGAATGCCATGAAACTGGCTCATTTTCCCAGCGCCACCGTCTACTCCAACTTCCCCGGGCAAACGGATAACGTGGGCTTTGTGACCTCAATGGCCTTCTCGCCGCACAGCAGCTTCGTGGCCTTCGCTACCAAGGGCAAGCGGGTGCCGCTCTATAGGATTAAGTACTACAAGAATTATTAGCTTTAATCGAAGGTTGTTCGATTTTTATAAGCATTTCCGATAATAAAAAACTACAACTGTTATGTAAATCACAAAGAAACCGAATAGTGACTGGGATTTACAAATAATTTTTATTTCATTAGCAAATTAACAAGATTGTGAAAAACTAATCGCTAAAACTGAGGGCGGTAGACGTCCCGCTTCTGGGAGTCGTGGATCTTGCCAATTTCGTCGAGCTTCTTGGTGATGTTCGACGACTGCGATTCGATCCACTGCAGCGAGCTCATGTGGGCGTTGACGATCTTGCCGATCTGGATGATGGGATCGGTGGTGTCCTGTCCCTTGTTGGTCTCGTTCAGGTTGTCGATGATCTCCTTAAGATCCTCGGACATCTGCTTCAGTTGCGTGTCCAGGTTCTCCACCATCAAATAGGTCTGGCTGCGCTCCATATCAACCCTTGGCAGATTTACGAACTCCTTCTCCAGCGGTGCCAGGCTCTCTTCCAGCTCTTTGTGCTGTGTGGCTATGAACTCGAGCTCCTGGTCGAGCACCTGCTGGTCGGTCTTCACCTTCTTCACGGCATCGTTCAACTCGACGATTTTCTGGTTGTTACTAATAAGCAGCTTGTCCCAGGCGTTGATCTGCGTGGCCTGCTCGGTGAAGACCTTCTCCTGCTCCTCAAACTCCAGCGTCCACTTGTTGATGTGCTCCTCCAACTGGTTGTACGAAAACTGGGAGGCTGTGGAGACGGCCGCCGAATCCGTAGTCTTGGTTTCGGTGGTCAGGTTGGCGAAGGCACCGCCGGTGCCTAACGATAGGGGAGCTCCGGTCCCGGCCAGCGGAGCTTTGGCGGCTGGAGCGGCTGTCAGAGTTGTTGGAGCAGCGGCTGTGCTCTTGGCGGCTCCCAATCCAATGCCGCCCAGTATTCCCGTTACGGGAGCAGCGCTGGCTGATGCGCTGGTAGTAGCCGATGATGCCGCTGCTGCTGCCGGCTGAGCCATGAAGCCGCCAAAGGCAGGCGGAGCCGCTGCTGCTGTGGTCCCAATAGTTGGCGCAGCTGTTGAAACTGAATTGCCTCCTGGCTGGCCGCCCCCTAGGGTCAGGGGCGCGGTGGTGGCTCCCGCCAGTCCAAAGCCGCTGAATGGTGGTGGCGCCTGTGCCTTAGCATTGTCCGCATCACCTCCGCCAATATTGGCAACCGCTGCAGGCGCACCGAACGAAAACGATGGCGTTGTGGCGGGAACGGCGGCAGCTGCTGCGGGTGATCCGGTATTGAGGCCGAAGGAGAACGAGGGCACACCTGCCGCCGGAGCAGATGTGGTTGTGGGCAACTGGAATGCCATTGCAATTGCTCGTATTTTGCAAATTAAATTAAAAAACGATGCACGCCAAATCTGACAGTGTGACCCTATGGGTTATTATTCATCAGCTGTCAGTGTTGAAAAGCAACTGACAGCTTTAGCCGTTTTCAAGCTATAATATAAATTTTTGGCGGGTAAATTGGATTTCAAAAAGTGGCTCAATTTCTCAGTTTCTCAAGCACACATTTAATATATTCCCATATTTTGCATATTTCCGTATTAGTATTATCTGCTTTAATCGAGACGCAGAATATTAAATAGATATGAATATGAATAGGGACAATATAAAAGTGTCACTAATTTACTTTTGAAAGCATATCTAGTTTAATAGTTTGCCTTAATATTTTTATTAACGCTGGTTTTATTTAAAGGTTAAAAAATATGAAAAAATTTTCAATCGCCGTTTCATAACAAAGGCGAATATGTGAAAAGTTGTTTATATATATATATATGTATATTTTTTTTTTTTCAATATAATAATATTAACTTGAGATTTTAATGGCGCTTCGGAATACATGAGTATATGGCAATTTAAGCTTACGGTTTTTTTTTGGCTTCTTATGCCGTCAAGAAAACTTTAAATATTTCTCCAGATCAAAAAACATAAATTTTCATAGACATGCCTACAAAATTTAATTGGTTTTAAATTTATTCAGTTTCTAATATTTAAACAAATTTAAAAAAGTAAAAGGAAAAGATAACTTTAAATATGGTAATTTTGGTTATCGACCATCAACACTGGCTCTGTGGTATTTTTTAGCCGTAGATTGGATTTACAGTTAAAACGCTGTCCATCCGCTAAGCTTGAAATATTAACGGTATAAGGTAAAATCAATTTAATCAAAACATAAACATAAAACGGTTCGATTAAAATCAATAACAAACGCAAACCCATCGGTAATTTGTCACCTTTCGCTATCTGCAAGTGGGAACCGTGATAAGACTACATTTGGGTCAAGAATTTAATTACTGTCAGAAGTGCAACGACACTTTGCAGTAATTGCATTTGCTAACTCAGCAAAACTGTAAATAAATACGAACTTACATATTTGGGAGATAATATTACCTTAAAGATAAGGTAAAAAGGTAACGAAAGTGTTGCAAAGGTAGGTGAAAGGTTCTCTGAAATTACCTTTTAAAGTTTCCAAAAACAACGGCGTCCTATGAATGTGTACATTTCCTTATTTCCTCACTTTGTAGACTAGTTTAACTGGCAACCTGCGCCGCAATTGAACAACAAAACCATATCAGAAAGCCGCTGTTCTCTGCTCCACTCGTCGGCCGTCGCCCGTCGCTCTTCACTGTTTGCCTTCTGTGATCGCGGTGAACTTGGCTTGATAAGAGGGACTGGGGCTCTCCTCCAGTAATCGAAAGCCTGCTGTTTGTTCCACCCGGCGAACACCAAATCAGTCGATGGGTGTGCTCCAGTGCAATAGCAATTAGCCACCAACCTTCTGCCGGGTCTCCAGCTCCTCCCACTCTTGGCGTACTTCAGGTTCCGCCTCCTCTTCCACCTCCTCGTGGCAAACAAACTTATCTGGAGTGCCGCTTCGAGAGCATATAAATTCCCAGGCTTCCCATAGGCCAGGATTCAGTCGGTGCCTGCGACTCGCGATGTACGGAACTAGGAGCATCTTTCTGGGCGGCCTTTGCCTACTCCTGCTACTGCAGGTGCTGCCAGTGGCCGTGGGCCTTGATAATGGTCTGGCGCTCAAGTGAGAAGAGATTTTTTAATTATCAACAGATTGTTTTTCTAATTGAAATTCCTCCTCTCGATTGCAGGCCACCTATGGGCTGGATGTCATGGGAGCGGTGAGTATTTGTAAAGTTGATTATTTATAATACATTTTCTAGGGTTTATTAATTAATTTAATCAATAATTAAGGAAGTACCTTGATTACCTGTGCATTTAGATCTATAATAGTAGGTTTAAGTAGGTTTATCATATATATTAACCATATCCTGTATATTGTGTGAATTTTATTAGCTTCCGCTGTATAACAGACTGCAAGTTATATCCCGACGAATGCATAAGGTAAACTACATAATTAAACTACATAATTAACTTAAAATCTCACTCACAAGTTCAAACACCATTTCTTAGTGAAAATCTCTTCAGACGGCATGCTGATCTTCTCGTATCCGAGGGCTATGCCGATGCTGGTTACGAGTATGTCATCATCGATGACTGCTGGCTGGAGAAGGAACGTGACAACGATACCCAGAAGCTAGTGCCCGACAGGAAGCGGTTTCCCAATGGCCTAAATAGCCTAGCCGATCATGTAACTAACCTTATTTTTAACTTCTTAACCTTTCGTTAATGCCCCTTCTTTTTAGATCCATGACAAAGGTCTCAAGTTTGGTTTGTACCAGGATTTTGGCACCAATACCTGCGCCGGCTATCCTGGCGTCATTAAACACATGCAGCTGGATGCCCAGACCTTTGCCGACTGGGATGTAGACTATGTAAAGCTAGATGGTTGCTATGCCAATCTGACCGACATGGTTACAGGCTATCCAGAGTTTGGACGCCTCCTGAATGAAACTGGTCGTCCCATGGTCTATTCCTGCAGTTGGCCGGCCTACCAAGAGGATGCGGGCGAGATGCCCGACTACGAGTCTCTCAAAAAACACTGCAATCTGTGGCGCAACTGGGACGACATCGAAGATTCGCTGGAGTCTCTGACGCAGATCATTGATTATTTTGGCAAGAATCAGGACAGAATTCAGCCGCATGCTGGACCAGGACACTGGAACGATCCGGATATGCTGCTGCTGGGCAATTACGGCCTGAGCTACGATCAAAGCAGGCTGCAGATGGCCATTTGGGCCATTATGGCGGCGCCTCTTATTATGTCCAATGACTTGGCCGCAGTGCGACCAGAGATCAAGGCTATTCTGCAGAATCGGTTGGTAGAGCTTTTGAAAATTCAAAAGGACATTAAATAGCTTTATTATTTTCAGAGCGGTTATTGCTGTGGATCAGGACGAATTGGGCATCCAGGGACGACGCGTTTTGACCCGCAACCTAATAGAGGTCTGGCAGAGACCCATTACCCCAGTGACCAAGAGTGGTCAGCACTCGTATGCCGTGGCCTTTGTTAGTCGTCGGGACGATGGTGCTCCCTACAGGATCCCCTTCACCGTCAAGGACTTGGGCCTGAACAATCCCAATGGATATAAAGTGCGGGATCTGTACTCCAGCCGCAAGCTGGGTGTCTTCCAAGCGGACGGCCAGTTCATCACACGCGTTAATCCAAATGGTAAACGTCGCTTTTGGGATTATGCTCAAGCTTCATGTTTTAATATATTTTCCCCTTCTCATCATCTGCCCTAGGCGTAACTTTCTACAAGTTTACAGCGCTCTGATCTGTCGAAATGCAAATCAGTCTTTGCCATCAAATCGAATAAGCCTCTTTTATACGTCACACGATCGTGGATTATCTTCTCCCCCTTGGGGATGAGCCGTGAGCTAAGTTAATACTGATAAAGACAGGTAAATAAATAACTGAAGAGCTCGGTCTTACTTTGACTTTTTGTTGATTTTTATTGTTCGTAAATCAATTGATTGTGCGTGTGCCGTGTGCACACACGCACAGGTATAAGTATTGTACATTTATAGGCATAAATTGCAGTGTACCTACTGCACTAGTTAAGACTTGTTCCATGGTATAAATAAGGTCTGACTGGATGAAAATATTGATTCGCAAGCTTGTATAAATAATAACAATGGGTGTAGTGTACTATATATGCGATTAGGACCCGTAGAATAAGAAGAAAGAGAAGGGAAAGCGACCCCTGGGATCGTGATCATCATACCAGCTATAAATAGTTACCGTCTACGAGGGTTTGGTCGAGAGAGAAAGAGGGATTTAGAGTTATTGTCAAGTTGGAAGGCGAAACCAGAACCAAACCAAGGACCCCATATAACCTAAGGTTAGTGCACTCCATTGCTGATGGTCGGCGTTCGCTCGTACGTGCGCCGATGCAGCGCATCCACGTCCTTCAGGTAGTAGGTGCCGGGGAACAGGGCGGAGATGCTACCCGTTGGCGTATACGGCGCCGCATGGTTGTTCTTCTCCCGCACCTCCATCAACGACGAGAACTGCTCCGGAGCAACCTTCTCGCGCGAATTGAGCAGCGGCTGCACATAGTCCAGCTTCGAGACGAACTGTTCAAAGGCCGCCGCATCCTGAGTGACACTTATCGAGTACATGGAGGCCGCCAGCCCGGATCCGTAGGAGAACACACCAATGCGTTTTCCCACCAAATCCTTGGCCGGCTCGCCGATCAGCAGGGACACCAGGCCGGAGTACACCGATGGCGTGTACATATTGCCCACCTGGTTGGCCAGCAGCAGCGACTTCTTGGTCTTGCTGGCAAAGATCTCCGACGACTGCGTGAGGAAGGCCTTCTCCACGTCCCTGTCAAAGTAGGTGCTCTCCAGGGTGGAGCTATTGAACCGCTCCAGACCGGGGAACTGTTTTGCCCGCTCCTCTTCGCTGCTCAGCAGGTAATCGTTGAAGCTCAGGCGGCCGACGGACTTCTGCACCAGCTTGCAGAAGGGCGTGTGGAACAGGATGGCGTCAAAGTTGTCCAAGCTCCACTTCGTATTGGCATTCTCTTTCTGCTGGCCGAACTTCTTCCGATACAGCCGGTAGCAGGTGTCCAAGGCGGAAAGGTAGCACTGAATGGACAGCTTGCCGTCCACCGTGGGGTATTCGGAGCTGAGGTCCGGCTTGTAGAAGTCGTAGGCGTGCTCCATATGCGTGGCGCGCAGGCCACGATCAAAGACTAGGGGCGCATCGGGGCCCACCAACATGGCGATAGCTCCCGCTCCACCAGTTGGACGCGCAGCGCCCTTGGCGTACACAGCAATATCAGCACACACGGCCAGGGCCAGGCGGCCGTCCCAGCTGGAGGACTCAACCCAATTGACGGCATTGAAAAGAGACGCCGTGCCGCCGTAGCAGGCATTTGTGGTATCGATGCCCTCAATGTCCGTGTTTCCGCTCTCGGCGAACAGCTGCATCAGCACCGACTTCACCGACTTGGACTTGTCCACAATGGTCTCGGTGCCGACCTCCAGTCGCCCGATCTCCGAGTGCTTCACGTGGTGCCGCTCCAGCAGTCGGCTCACAACCGTCAGGCAGAGCGAGTTGACATCCTCGCGGTCCGAACAGAATCCCATCTTGGCCTGGCCCAAGCCAATTGTGTACTTGCCAGCGGAGGCGCCATCAAAGGTCTCCAGCTCCGTCTGGTCCACGTATTGGGAGGGGAAGAGCACCTCGATGGCGCGTATTCCAACGTTCTGGGGCCACTGGGATGCCATGATTGTTTATTGGTTTAATCTATTAATCCTGAGCGCTGAAAATACAAAGAAAGCGAAGAATAATTAACTCCTGATTCTTATTCTTTCTAGCTATATGTGAGATTGATTTATTGTTTGATAATCTGTAATCATTACTAAAGGGAATCTATAGAAAACAGTCTGAGTTAAGCGCAAGTTTATTTAATTTTCACTAAATGGTTTCCGTTTTTTCCAAGTAATTGCTTCAATTTCATGGAGATTTATTCGGAAGATATTGCTAAGTGCAGCACTTTTCGTAATGGTTCTTTAGTTAGTACTGCGTTTATATCCACTTTATCGTGGATCGCGTTCAGTAAATTGTGGCCCGAATTCCACTGACGACGATTGGCATTGGGCAAACTTTCTCCCCGCGCAATCACTGCGTATTTTGTCTGCTTACAAATTGGACGAGGGCAGAAGACAACCTGTTGCACGCTCGAGCTGCGTTGGACGTGTGGTAAGCCAGTGACTTTGAGTCGCTCTGAAGAAGTCATCAAAGTCGCGCCAGGCAGAGGCGCCGCCTTGAGAAGAAGGGGGCCAAGTGATTTCCCCGCCGCGAAGACGCTCTGGCCAAAGAGAGAGAGATCGGTGTAATAGCGGAGAAAGTTTCCCGCTCTGGCGAAGCTCACAAAGGAGAACCCAAAATCAAACCAAATCAAGCGAGAGCCCGAGCAAAGTAAACCAAAACACACGCATCATCACAATAAATGTAAGCCAAGTCAGAGACAAGCCCAGAAAACTGCGGGTACAGGCAGTGGTGGCGTGGAAGCTGCGACGGCTACACAACAAGAAATTGAAACGTAATACGAGCAGAAGTTGCCAATTATCGAGTTTTTGTTTTATACAAGCCAATTAAAAGTGTAAATTTGATATATTCCCCAAGGATTTTGTCTTAATATTTCAAGTGTGAAATTTAAAAGAAACTAAACAAGCTTAATTTATTTAATTACCCAGAAAGATTCTTTTGCGTTTTGTAGAAAATAAATGTAGTAGTAATAGTAAGTAGAACTTAGTTTGAGTTTTAACATAAAATTTTCTACTTTTTTAAAGACTTTTTAAATATATAAAAAATGTTTATAATTAAACTTGATTGTTTTCATTTTTCTTACAAGAAATGAATTAATCGATTCTAATTCTAATAAAATGAATATATTTTTTATATATTAGGGCAAGTTTTCGAGATTTTAAAGCTTTGAAACATTATTTTACAACCCCATTTCCAATCCCCATAACCCTTTCAATTTCTTTCCGTGCATCATTGTGGGACAGGTTGGGAGCGTCTCTTCTTCACCCAGATGTAGGTCATGCCCACAAACCACTCTCGCTACGCCAATGCCCCCGTGTTACTGGGAGCATATTTCGCTCGCTCCAACGGGGGGAACACTAACACGCGTCGTCTACATATTGTATAACTCTGATAAGAGTGCGGCGGCACCCAAACCCAAATCCAAACCCAAAAAGCGATTGACATGTTTACCGTTACTGTTAGCACCTGCGACGACCACGACGACGACGACGAAGACAGCCTATTGGCTTTTTGGTTTTCACTTTTTGGTCTTATTGTGCCGCGGCGAGTATTGGTTACTGGGTATCGGGTATCGCGGGTTTCTACGGAGCGCCAAGCGCGAAGCTCACACGATCGAATCTCTCTGCGGACTGACGGCCATCAAGGCGCTGCACTGGCATATGAATATGACCATGACGGTGGGGAATTGGCAGTGCCAGTGGAGAAGCCGCGAACGGCAAACAGAAGCGCCAATGGAGGCGCTGTAAGTCAATGCCAATTGCTGAAAGCGCGCGGCGAACAAATAGCGATCGTGCATAATTACGGGAAATATTTATCGCTTAGATACGGCCACCGAGCACGAGCCAACGTCTACGTCTGGGGCTAAGTCGGTTCAACTGATCGTATATTACTATATAGTTATAGATAGCCCCTGCTGCTGCTGCTGTTGCGATGGGCTAAAGATCAAAGGCTTCGAGCTGATAAGCTTTAACGGAACAAAGAGTTTTTACTGCAGAAAATACTACCGAAAAGATAGGATATATGGCCGAGTTTTTAAAAATACACACAAAGAAATGGGAAGCTTTTTAGTTTTTAATAAGCAAAATATTTTAAATTTAAATGGAGTAGGGAATAGAGGTTACATTGAAAAGGCATTGCTGATACACTTCGCATCTTTTTAACGAGGAAAATAGAATTATTATTTAAATGGAAAGCTATAGAAAAAAAAATAAAAATCTTGCTAAGCTACGTTTTAAATAACCTTTAAAACAGCTAAAATAATTGCAAAGAAATAGCTGAATATCTCAAACCATAAAATATACAACGTAATCGGTGATAGTTTGCTAAATATGATTATTGTACCCTTTAACAATGTCTTGAGATTTCTAATATATAAAAAAAAGCTTGACGTGGAAGCAAATTCAATTCTACATATTTACATTTAACAAATTATGAGTAATCTGGAATTAATTATTGCAATATTTTTGCCTCTTTTCGAAATGCCTTTCTTATTTCATCATATCCGAACCTTTGGTGATAATTTAAACTATTTTCTTCGGGTGTCCCCATGTAAAAGTAAGGCTAACCCCCTGCTCCTAAGTAGCCCTTGGGTTAAGGTATGGAAATGGATGCTCTGCTTATGCGGAAAGGAAAGGAACAAAAGAGGGAACCGGCGAGACGAAGGAGGTGAACCGAAACTGTTGTGGTTTTGTGTGCTTATTTTTAGCACTTTGGAATTGGGAAATATTTGAGTAAACACACAGAGTACTGGAACTGTTGCGCACTCGGTTAATTGTTTGCTCTTGACTCATTGCCTTTTTCGGGGAATAGATGGGCGAACCGAAGAGGAGGAAAAGGAGGAGGGGGAGGCGATGGGAGGCCAAAGGTCGGGGGCTCCCGCAAGACACACACGTGTAGTATATGGGAAAGGGGGCCGGTGCGATTAGCAGAGTTTAAAGAGCGTAGATTACGAAACCCGGCTGGAAAAGCTGGAAACAGATGAAGATGTCGTGACAGAAATCCATTATCTTTCAGGGAGAGCCAGGAACAGCTGGACAAGTGAATGATTCCTTAATTGCCATGACTTATCCCAATGCCACGGTAATTCTATTCCCCAATCAGGCGACTTCTGGTTACATCAGCGGCCAATCTGTTGCCTGGCTGCGCTAACTGCCGCCTCCCACGGGGGCCCGCCGTCGTGCAGAACACTTCACTCACTTACTTGCTAATATTAGTGGTCCAGGGCGGGCGATATGTTTTAAACTAAACTAAAATAATTAGGCGAAGAAACTGCGGCACCTCAGCCGGGCAGTGTTGGTAAGCGCCCCACAGCCACAACAGCTGTTCTTTGAAATGGAAATGGACAAAATATTTGATATTTTCTGGTATTTCTGGAATAAATTAACTATTTTTATCGATGACTTTGCCCTGAAAGCGCGGTATCGTTCTTAAATTTGTAACGCAACGGAAAAATGTTTGAACTTAGTTCAGCATTATTTGATGGTCAATGATCATTCTTTGTTGACAACCGGCAATATTTGAAATACAATATTCGTTAACCCATTTGTTTAAGAATAATAGTTGTTCCCTAGGCCATATCTCCAAATGTTCTTAATTAATAAGTTGGCTTTTAGTTTATAACCAATTGTTAGCTTTAAATAAAAAAATTAAATTGTTTGCGCTTACCGATCGGAGCTAATCAGCGTTATATATACATATATAGGATAAAAGTTTTGGTTCGGACTTACCCGCATTTGAGGACACTCAGTTACCTTTCACCGCTGACGTGGCCCAGATTCATCGATGATCAAGTCCTTCCGAGTGCAGAGGTTCTTCACACAGTTATTAACACAATTATTTACACACTTCTTTACACACGACTATTAACACGGGTGAACACAGATGCGAACGGGTTAAAGGCCGCGGACATACTGAGGCTGCTGCGGCGAGACGCCTCTATTTATATCTGTGAGAAATGGAGAAAGAGAGAGAAATAGATCGAGAGAAAAAGAAGAGAGAGACACATATAGAGTGAGATAGAAACAGCTAGATAGATAGATGGATGGATAGAGAAAGATAAAGAGTTAGATAGAATGGTAGATCGAGTCAGAAACTACGGAGAGACAGATAAATAGAGAAAAAAAGAACTTGAGTTTGCGAGATAGTGAGGTATAGAGAAATTGGTAGAGAAAGAAAGAAACTCAGAGAAATAGGTAGATTGAGATATATTGTGATTTTATAATTATTTCTTCATTAAACTGAGTCAAACTAATGTCCCGTCAATTGACTAAGGACAATGCTAAGAAGAATAAGTAAACGAAGAATTGGTTTTATTTTATTAGATTGATCTCAGCTTTAAACTTAATTCTACCTATTTCTCTGAGATTATTTCTTGCTCTGCCAATTTCTCTATATCTCACTATCTCTCGCAAACTCAAGCCCTATTTCTCTATTAATCTCTCTCTCTCATGTCTCTCTCCCTATTTCCCCCACCCTCTCTCTCTATTTTTCTCTCGACCAATCTCTCTCTCTCTCTCGATCATTTTCTCTCTTTCTCTATTTCTCACACCTATAAATAGAGGAGCCTCTCCGCGGCAGCCTCAGTCTCTCCGCGGCCTTTAACCCGTTCGCATCTGTGTTAATAATCGTGTGTTAAAAAGTGTGTTAATAACTGTCTGAAGAAAGGACTTGATCATCGATGAATCCCAGCCATTACTGCGGTGTGACGATGAAAGGCAACTGAGTGTCCTCAACTGCGGGTAAGTCCCAACCAATACTACTAATATCCTACATATAAAGCTGATTGCTCAATTCCCAAAATATTCAATTTGTCTCTATCAATTCAATTAGGACTGTTCTAACTGTTTGCTGTTCTAACTCTTAGATTTGTATTTTCCGTAGATTATTATTCATGGCGAGATCCATAGTTTGAAATATGCGAAGGGCATAGCGATAGGAAAACAGTTGAGAGCAGTCTTTTTTTTATACCCTTGCAGGGTATTATAATTTAAGTAAGAAGTTTTCAACGCAGTGAAGGAGTCATTTCCGGCCGAGTCGTTCTAGCCGTGTCTGGTAGACTACAAAAATTTAAACATTTTTTTGAAATATTTAATTGTAAACAAAAAAATTCAAATAATTAATTATAAAATTACTTGAAATTCAGTATTAATTTTATTAGCCTTATAAAAACTAACTTAGAACAGTTTCCGAATTCAAATTGTTAGTCTAGTTATTATATTTTTAAGCTTTAATTTGCCCAAAATTATGGAGGATAAATATTTAAATTTTAATACTCCCTCCGGAGTATTATTAGTTTTTCCCTATTCGGATATCGTGCTAAACAGTATCGGTAACTTTTGATAAGAACATCGATATTAGCGCATTCTGCAAAACTATCATCATTAGAAAAATATCGATAATTTTATCACGTGAATCGCATTTGGGGTGGCGGTCGTTTTGCTGATTTTTAGCACAGAAAAACACAGCTCGCTGTTTTTAAATAGCACAAAAAGCACACTTGTGTCGTTCCCATCAACCAGAGCCGCTAAAAAGTAAGTGTCCGCTAGAAAAACGGCGGTTATTCCACGTTTTTCCCGGGAAAAGTGAAAAGTGGCCCGCATATTGAGGAAAAATCCACATAACTGCATCGCAGTAGGTCTGCTGACCCAGCGACTGTGCAATCAATGTTTTATAATTAACCGAAAAGTGTGAGAAAATGCGTTTTGCGATGTGTCTACGTGATATTAATGACCCTGACAATTGAGACCTGCCAGCTCGGGAGCCCCACTTGGCAAATTTTGCTCGGCGCAAAGTGCAGCCTCTGGCGGTGGGAATCATCCCGCCAGGGATGCGGATATATCTGGAAATATCCATGTGGTGGGGGCGAGCAGCGGGCTTGGAAAATATGTGAAAAGTGTTTTGGTTTGCTGAAAACCCGTGAGCAGAAAATTATCGATCGAAAACTGTCATGTGACTGTCACCGAACAGCTGACAGGCCGAGCGAAACTCTCCACTGCCAGAGAGCCGTCTCTCTCTGGCTCTCCACAGCTACCCCTCTCGCTCGCACTCGCTGCCCTCCTCTCTGGGTAAACAAAATAAATAAGTTGAAAATTGTGGTTTAAAAACTTAAACATTTTCCGGAAAGTTGAAAAAAAGCACGTTCCGGACATATAGCGATGATGAATGGTAAATGCTGTGCAAACAAGCAAATACAACTTTTCCACATTTGTTTAATAGCGGCGGCACAAGGACCCCTAATAAATAGTTGTATTGCGTGCAACAAGGACCTTGGTGAAAGCTGACCACACATTTATTTAGAGGCGAAAGTCAAACATGGCCAATACATGCGGCGAGCGCTCACTCAAATGGCCAAGAACCCCGAACAGCTGCTGGAATTCCAGCGCGTGCTTATCTGTGGGTCTCCAGCTCCTCCTGCTGGTGTGCTCCTCCTGCTGCTGCTGCTCCGACCCCCGCATAGCACATTATTATTAATTAATTTGGGCGCACACCCACTGCGGCCAAGGCTTAGTCCGCTCTCGGCTCCCACTGGCTTTCCTTTGTGTCCCTTTCATTGTTTTTCTTTCTCTCTGTTTTCGTCATTGCAATTTCCTGTATTGGCTCCGGACTACCCCAACTCGGGACTAGGAATCGGGATTAGGACAACGGCGGGGCCCACACCATTAGCGACAGCCGTTGGCCAGTCAGACTGTCTCCACTTGTTTGGCGACGCCTTGGCTGGAGCCCTCCGCTCCGCTCCTCTCAGTCCTCCGGCTTTCGTTCGTCGCTGCCTGCGTTGTCTTTTTTCGATTCGACTGGGCCAGTCCACGTCACCACTCCAGCATGGCAGCATAACAGTTACTCCTCCTCCTCCTCCTCCTGGTGCTCCTCCTTCTCCTTTCTCTCTTTCACTTTCCCCGCCCTTTCGATTCCCCCGAAGCAATTTAGCTTTCGTTGCTAAAAATAAACATACGTAGTGTTTGCACTGCAAGAAAAGGTATTGCAACTTCTTAGCTTATTATATTTTGGGGTCCCAATTTCTCTGTTTAATTGTATTTGAAAACTGCAAAAGAAAATCATTTCCAGCTTACATAAGTTTGTAAGTGAATTAAGTGCCTAATTACTAAAGAAAATAATCTTATTTCACTGTTTTAATGTAACTTTCCATACAGCTTCAAGTCTCTCTGCCTCGCAGAAGACAAAATAATAAAATCAGATAAATTTGAAGAGATTAAAGTATTTAAATAGCTCACAGATAATGATAGTTATATAATTTAATATTTATAGTAGTAAAGATAACCAAGTTCTATAACGTGACAGTTCTTCCCTTTAATTCTCCTAATATTGTGAAAAGTAACTTGCTTTCATATAACTCTATCAAATAGTGTAATGTAATGTAAAGATAATGAATAGTGACGTTTTTTGGTATATCTTTATGAGATAATAAATGATGATTTGCAATTTGTAAATGTCAAATTCTCCGGCATTGGAAGAGATTTAACAAGAGTGTAATATTCCAAATATTACTGATAATGATTATATTCCACAATTATGCAACCTGCTTTCCCTTCTCTCTCTCTCTCTCTCTGATATGATATCATTTATATGTAGGTTTACGCCAACCAATTTTGTTAATATCATTTTTTCTGTGCGTGTTTCCGTTTCCCGCTTCCCGTTTCCTGTTTCCCATTTACCATTGCCTCGTTGTCTGTTGCCAGGATTGTTGCTCCCAACGCCCCTTTTTTCTGATAATCGTTGTTGCTCCTGACGCTTCCTGGGCGAGGACAATGCACTGCCTTGACTTTTGAGGGGCGGCGGTCGGCTTTGAAGGGGGAAAATGGGAGTCGGAGCAGGGGGAGCAACTCCAGAGCTGGCCTGTTGTCACTCCTTGAGCTCGTGTTGTGTTTTCGTGTCTCTTTCTGAAGGCCATCATCGTGGAGGTTATGTAATAACAGCCTACCACAGGCCCGAATTGGGTAAAGTTAGATTTATATCTCGTGGCGTTTGCTGTGTGATTACTCATACGCCCTGTGGCAGGAGCAAACAAAGCAGGGGCCGAAGGAGGTGAAGGAGCCCAGGAGTCAGCGACACTTACCCAAATTGAGCACTCGTTTTGGTTTTGACCCTGGCGCCTTTCCGTGCTTCGTCATCGAGTGTTTTTTCGGGTACGGTCGGATCGCGGCCACTTCGGCTCCTCGGCTTGCCGACTTTCCGAGTATCCGACTTTCATGGCATCTGGTCGTTATGCCAGCACTCATTTCGATTCGAAACACCGACCGAGAACCACGGAAATGTGCTGGCACTTCGAGTAGGAAAAGGGGAAATACAAACGGAGTAGAGGAATACCCCAACATCGGCGGCGAAGGGGCGAGAAAATGCCAAAAAACCTGGTGGAAAAGTTCCTGACCATTCTGTTGAGACGCAAGGAGTGCTAGGATCAAGTGTTTGTGTAAGCACGACAAGGATATACATATTTATGTGTGCATGTGTATATTGAGGCATAGAGACACTCTGGCGCTGGACAGTCTGGCGCCACAGTTCGGCGCTATAATGGCTGACATTGCGAACACTCTCCTTTGTCCGTGAAAATGGCAAATATCCAGTGGTCGATCGCAAAAAAAAAATACGCAATATTGACTGAAGGCCAGTAGTGGCAATTAAATTTTCATCGCCGGAAACTTTGACGACATGCGATGGGAGGGAAGATACTTACATAATTTACAAGGGGGGCGGGCAATCGATTAGCCAAGGTCACTGTCAAATTGGTTCACTCACACCCACCCATTGTCTCTCTCTGTTCGCCCACCCAACAGCCATCAAGATGATGTCCGAATACTGGATTATCTCGGCGCCGGGCGACAAGACCTGCCAGCAGACGTACGACACCATGAACAACCTGACCAGCAAGCAACACAATCTGTGCAATAACTACAAGTTCCATATACCAGACCTGAAGGTGAGTGTGGTCTTCAACGCTTAATTCCTCCTGCTAATCATAATCTGTTGTCTTAGGTCGGCACCCTGGACCAACTGGTGGGCCTGTCCGACGATCTGGGCAAGCTGGACACGTATGTGGAGCAGATCACCCGCAAGGTGGCCAACTATCTGGGCGAGGTGCTGGAGGATCAGCGGGACAAGCTGCACGAGAACCTGATGGCCAACAACAGTAAGTCGTCTGCCTGCCACCAATAAGTTGTATTAGTTTAGCTTATAGTCTAGCTTAGCTTAGTTCCGTTTAGTTTAGTTTAGTTTTGGTTAGGTGATGCCTGTTCCGAGTCACGAATCTATATCGTTTTAGTTCTTTAGTTACTATACATACATATATTTCTAAGCAGTTCTTCTGACCGTAGACACTGTTGAATCGGAATGCTGCTCTGATATAATCGTACCATGTGTATTTGCCCACATCTACTATTGTTTACCCACGACTGTTCTGTACTAACTAACAAAAGAAAAAAAAAGAAAAGAAAAGAAGCTCGTGAGAGATGATTACCCGAAACCGGGCCCCCTTTTTGACCTCAGAACTCAGCTACTCTGTGGAATGTTTTCGATCTACTTTGTCTATGTCCTCTCCCTCTGAGATGCGCCCTACAACTAACACGAATCCCGTCACATTCCCTGTATACTTACGATAATTACGTTTCAGCAGTTCGAAAAGTACTTTGCGAAGCGAGAAACAGATTTAAAAACTAATCGATTTTCAGCCGAAACCCTCTCAGGCTTTACATTATCTATTCCTTTCGAAGTTTCCAAGCCTTTTTTGTTATTTTCTCTTCATTTTATTATTTACTATCTCTTGAGTTGAGGTTCCTTTTTGATTTTCTGTTCTGAACTCATGCGCACAATCATCACCACAGAAATGAGAGGGAAGGATTGAAGGATATTCCCCTTGGGATCCATGTAGTTCGAAATGGTCTGAAAGATATACGGCAACAACAATGGAATTAAAGTTTACGGCAAACTAAAAAAGCTATAAATTCAGCGGGAACGAAATTGCAATTAAAACAATGAAAAGGAAAAGAAATTATGGAAATAGCCGAATGGCAATTTGCGTTGTTTATTTTGTGTTGCGTTTGTTGTACATTTTAATACGCACCGACCTCTCACACGCTATAAAGATCTCAAAGATCTACTGAAATACAGACACAGATACACACACACACACACAGCGGCGTATATATTTTTGGCCCCAGTCAAGGGCGCCCCCGAATCCCCGGTCAATTACTCCCGTGTTCGGTCTAAGGTCGCCCCAAAACAAAACAAAAGATACAAAAGAAACTAAGAGATACTCTGACACACACACACACGCTGGAGAGGAGGAGTACAGTGAACACTTTGTATATTTTACATATATTGTTGTACGTTTCTTTTCGGTTTGTTGGATACGATTGAGTTGGACAAGTTATTTGTGGTTTTCCGTCATTTGAAAGCCCATTAGTTTTTAAATCATTCACCGCAAAAAATAGAACGAGAACGGGAGAAAATGAGACGAAAATGCGAACGGAGGAAAGCTAATGTGTAAAGATATAAAGAGACCCATAAATTGCATATACTCGTACTATATAAACATATATATATATACTCTTGACTATGACTTTTGCGCGAGTGTCGTCGTCGTTCTTCCCTCATACTACTTATCTTTTAATTTTTATTTCGAGTTTACATGTAACTATTATTTGTATAAAAATAACAATATGTACTGTACAAGCATATGTATCCTCTCTCTCTCTATATATATATAGACTGTTGTAACTACATATTGTGTGTGTGCCTGAATGTGTCTGTCTGCGTGCGTATCTGTGTTGTCTCATTTTATACCCTCACCTGCATCGACCCGCTTGGAAAACGCTTATTTCTGTTACATTTTCCTCCAGCGAACCCCACTCACTCACATGCACACGCACGCGGCCGCCGGGCTGGGAGATGCATTCTCCCGGAGTTGGTTTTCCCGGAAAAGCCTGCCTGCGGGTGTGTGTGTGCTTGTGATTGGGTGGAATTGAGTGGGAGTGTGTCTGTGTATGTGCACCTGTTCTCATGCGCTTTTCACACAAAAAACCATCGCATTTCGCTAATTGGGTAAGATGGGGAGATACATTGCAATTAGAGCTAATTGGAAAACGCGTGGATAAACAACAACAGCAACAACAACAACGAAACGCTTTTACACTGCAACTAAGAAAACTACCGAAAATATCCAAATGAAAGCACAAAATGAGACGCAAACAAACATCTATCTATCTATATCAGCCATGGAATCACAGAGTTCCCTCTCGATTATACATACTATATATTTTGTTCCACTGTTGTTCATGGGATGCCATTGAATTCTCCTTGATTCAGATATTCCCAATCGCACTCACACACATCCCAAAGCCAAAGCCAAAACCAGATCCAGATCCAAATCCATATCCAGAAAGTAAAATAACCCGCACACATGAGTATCAAATTTCTTACATTTTTCCCCACATATGATTTTCGTTCTTTTGTTTTTAAAATATTTATAAAAGAAGATGAGTATCTTTTGGTTTCGCTTTTGGTTGACAACGATGATATTGATCAGGATGATGAGCAGTTCGGTTTTAGAGTTCTGTCTAGGTAAATCGGTCAGGATAAGCCCCCCTATATGTATGCTATATAGTTTTACTTTTAATTTATTTCGACCCCTGAAAAATCTCCGGAACCGCGGAAAGCGAACTGAAAACGAACTAAGACTAAGTCCTGTGTTGTATTGTCTGTACCGGAAACTCGTAACTCCAATTCCAACTCCATCTCAAATCGAACCCCGTGCCCGCCTGATCGCCCGATCGAACCTGAACCTGAATCTGAACCTGAACCTGAACCTCCAACTGAAATGAATCTCGTAAACCGAACCTGGTGACGATGCAGGTCCTGGGCCACCTGACGACAGCATGCCGTGTCGCCACCACCAGCGCATCAAGCATCTCAGCCTGCGACACCAGCGAAAACACCAGCACACGCACCACCAAAACAAACCCCAACACTACCATCACCACCACCACCATCACCAGCTGCCCCAGGATCTCAAGGGTAAATCCGCGCCAGCACCACAGGCTGTTGCCTGTTCCCCTGCCACTCCTCCGCCCCCCAATCTTCCGCCGCCAATGCCTGCCTGTGCCTGCATTTCCGCCGACGCCCTAGCTCCCGGACACGGACACGGATCCGTATCTGGCGGCAGCCTGACTAACCTATCGTCGAGCCACGACCCGGAGCCGGAGTTTGATGCCTGTCCGTGCGATGAGTGCTTCGCCTGCGCCCCGCCCAGCACCAGCGCCACGGCCAGCACGCTCCTGGCGGACGAGTGCTACTCACAGACCGCCTCCTCCATGCTGAGTGCTACCCGCTGTGCCCTCTCCACGGTGGCAGCGATAGCCACGGGCAGTGGTCTGGGCAGCGGACCCAGTACCAGTGCCGCGGCAGCGGCAGCCTCAACTGGTGGCGTGGCCTCCTCCTCCGCCTGCTCCTCGGCCTACTTCTCCACGTCGGCGCCAACGACCAGCAGCTCGGTGCACAGCAGCATGTCGCGATCTAACAGCAAGCGGCTGAATAACAACACTTGCAGCATCAACAATAACAAGCTCAGCTTCCGCAGCGGCAGCCACGTGAGCCAGCTGCACCTGCCCACGCATCAGCAGCAGTCGCATCAGTCGCATCATCAGCTGCATCATCCGCCGCCTCCAGGGCACCATCAATCCCATCCGAATCCGCTGCAATCGCCCACGCAAAAGTCCGTGTCGGAGGACGAGGGCGATGCGGCGGCTCCCGATGATGGGGAGACGGACGGCGAGGACCCCAAGAGTCCGAACAGTGTGCAGTCCGATCTGTCGGACACCTTCGACTGGTGGTTCAATAAGCCCAAGCGTAACTCTAAGAAGAGCAGGTACCTTATCATCGCATTACCTACTTTGTAGAACGTTGCCAAATCGCCAGCACCCCAGATAAACAAAAATAAACAAGAAAACAGAAAAAAAAAATATATAAATTAAAGCCAGTCACCCGCTGTCATCCCGCTAAGCTAGCCAACAAAGCCACACCAAAAACAAACAAAAAACACTACACTAAACACTGCTGTAAAAACACAAGATACAACAACACCACACAAACAACACTGAAACAATGGTGCACACGCTTTGCCTGCTCTCATCCAAAATTACACACATACACACACCAGTAAAACGAAAGTCCTGAAAGTCCATAAATGTTTGAGTTGATTAAGAACCGAAAACCGAGACAAATGCAATAATAATGTATTTCTTTTTTAAATCACTCCCCATCGACAATCGCACATTTGCCACCCGCTCACCAAAACACCAATGCGCCAATTCACCAATCCACAACGACAGTGCACAACGCAATACAGAAACACCACAGTCACAGTCACAGCCACAGTCACGACAAGAGACACCCCAAGGACACCAACAGACAGCACAGCAACAGCCAACGACGATACACCAACAGACACCACAGACACCACTATACCAACAGACACCACAACAACACCTATCCAAAGCAATGACATTTTGGCATCAAGCATCGACCACACCGCGCTCTAGTTATCGCTCTTTCTTCAATTCTCTTGCCGATCAAATTTATAGCAAACGTTCTACACCGAGTCAATTAAATATAAACAATGGATTTAATTTAACACCAACACATAGATCGTCTCCAGTGAGTAGTTGTTGTGGCAGTAGTAGCCAGGGGCGATCCAGTCCGGACACGGATCCCGCCGAGCCGCCCGAATTTCCGCTGAGTCCAGGTTAGCATGCCTGGGTTGGTCCCCGACCCGACACTCTTTGCAGATCGCGATCTCAGGATCGTGATCGACGTTGACATATACCTACTATAAGTGTATGTACATGTTGATGTTGCCGTTGCTCTCCTCCGTTCCTTCCGTTTCGTTTCATTTCGTTTTTCTTCCTGATTTTCCAATTATTGTTTTCCCGAGCAACTTGATGTGTTACCCACCAACCACCAACCACCAACCACCACCGCTCTCTCTCTCCACTCACTTTCTTTGACGTCGTCCACTCTCGGAAGTGAATTGCAGAGGACTCTTTCTGTTCTATCTTTTTGTTGAAGCAACTATTTAGCCAAGTGATCGTTTCGAAGTTCTCCTACTTTCGCCACTTTTGATTTGCCTTTCACTCTCCTTTTTCTCTCTGTACCATATATATATATATATACTATTTATTCGAGATATATATATTTGCAAACGCCTTTTGTTTGCGCTTCGTTTTGCTTTCTCGCGGTATTTCGATATGAATCTATGGTATTTGTAAAGCGACCACACACGGATCCGTTGATTATTTGTACCAGTGTAAAAGTGTAAAAGCGATTATGTTGTTCTTTCAGTGTACGCTCACCACCAAAATCACCAACCAAATGTTGTTCTGCGCTCCACATCATTAAAGCCACGATTAACGCCGATTCCCATTAAGCTATATCTGCTATATATCTCACCCAACCAATCACCAATAGAAAATAAAAGCAGCTTTGCCGAGCGCCAAATGAGTTACTGTGTTTGCTTTGTTCGCATTTTTATTTCCCCTTTAAGTGTCTATATAGAGTATCTATAATTATCGCACACAGCATTATGTTTTCAAAGTCCAGCCAAAGTGTTCTGCCGTGTGACATGAAAGGTATTTCCAATTGAGACTAATATATGCATAGTGCCAATCCCCCAAGTCCCCGTAGCCTATGTAATTGCATCCCGAATTCGTTACTTTTTTAATATTAAAAACCTAATACTTCTATATCCTGTGTGTCAGCGTGTGTGTGTCTGAGTAATCCCTTTATATGTGTATTGTTATGTGAACAACTAACCAGCATTTTTCAGTTACTTTTATACTTTTTTTGTACGACTTATATGATTTATATCAGCTTCCGAGCCTATAGTTTCTTTTAACTAATTCTATACAACTTGTAGATCAATTACTATGTATTCTTTTCAATTTCGTTCTGTACTTAAACATTAATGGGAACCACAACCTGTTTGTGTTCCTGCTAGCCAACTAAGTCAACTATCTCGAATGAACCATTGTGCCACACGGACTTGACTAACAATATCTCCTTCGATTTAATACAGCCGAACTGCCGCAGTACTTGACCCGCTTCCAATGGGACATGGCCAAGTACCCGATCAAGCAGTCGTTGCGCAACATCGCCGACATTATCTCCAAGCAGATTGGCCAGATCGACGGCGATCTGAAGACCAAGTCACAGGCCTACAACAACCTAAAGGGAAATCTGCAGAACCTGGAAAAGAAGAAGACGTGAGTTGAATTTTTGGACTAATTATATATTCATTTAACACCTCTTTATTTGCCTCACAACAGTGGCAGCTTGCTGACCAGGAATCTGGCTGATTTGGTCAAGAAGGAGCACTTCATCCTGGACTCGGAGTACCTCACCACTCTGCTGGTCATCGTACCCAAGTAAGTTTGGGATTTATATGTTTCTCTTGCGTAATTTTGTAATTGCCCTTCTTTTCTTTTCGCTTTAAAAAAGGGTCATGGCCAACGACTGGCTGACCAACTACGAGAAGATCACGGACATGATCGTGCCCCGCTCCACCCAGCTCATCCAGGAGGACAGCGACTACTGTCTGTTCAACGTGACGCTCTTCAAGAAGGTGGCCGAGGAGTTCAAGCTCCATGCCCGTGAGCGCAAGTTCATTGTACGCGACTTTGTCTACAACGAGGAGGAGCTGGCCGCCGGCAAGAACGAGATGACCAAGCTAATGACGGACAAGAAGAAGCAATTTGTAAGCAGCCCGCTCGGTAGATGTATTCTCAGCGGCAGAGATTATAATTTCATAATTTGATTACAGGGTCCCCTGGTGCGCTGGCTGAAGGTGAACTTCAGCGAGGCCTTCTGCGCCTTGATCCACGTGAAGGCGCTGCGCGTTTTCGTGGAATCTGTGCTGCGGTAAGCTTCAGGATACAATTTTCTAAAGGATCTAACATGTACTACTAATGGATTCTTATCCCACAGATACGGTCTGCCCGTCAACTTCCAGGCCATCTTGATCGAGCCCAACAAGAAGAGTGTGAAGCGTCTGCGTGATGTGCTCAACCAGCTCTACGGCCACTTGGACGGCGCCTCCGCCTGTGGTCAAGTCAGCAGTGCTGATGTGGGTTTACTTTTTACCACAATCTAATTTCACTTTAATTTAATTGGTTTTTCTTAAATTCCTATTCACACAGAACGTGGACATCCCCGGCCTGGGCTTCGGTCAGTCCGAATACTTTCCCTATGTGTTCTACAAGGTCAACATCGACATGGTGGAGCAGGCCAAGATCTAAAGCCCCCCTAAAATTGCATAAACATCCAGCCACACAAAATATACCTTACTCTACAGTGAAAGCAACCTAAAATCAGCTGAACCATTCGCAGACATCAAATGAAACAAAATTAATAGATTACTTTAAATAATTTTAGTCATTGTTATCTAATTATTGTTGTTATTTATGTTGCGCGTTGCCGTTAAATTCTGTTTAACTCACGGTTCGCGCGTCAACACAACTGAAACAAGTCAAGAAAATGTTTGCAATTATCCCCGAACTTTCCCCGATTGTGCTTTGTCCCTCTTCAGTTTGCTAAACAGTATTTTATGTTGTTCTTTATGCCTTACGATGAATGATGAACAGAATGTTTAACCTGTAGCCAAATTTACACGCATTACACACACACACACATTGTCTTGTCGCTGAAGCCCCACCACGGCTTTGATTCTCCATTTTTGTTTGTTTTTTGGTAGCTATACAAATAAACATTTGAGTTACATTTCGTGTTAAAAAGAACACTTTCGTCTCGTTTCGTGCTTGGAATGCTGTACCCGTATCCGTTTCCGTGACTAACCACCAACGAAATACTAAAAGAATCATGTCCAAAATAAATTTAAGCTGGTGTCGCAAACTTTTGCTAACAAAAGAACGTTTCGAGCAAAGACAAACACAATTAATTAACGCAAGTATTGTATTTATAAATGTTTCCTAGAAGAATCGAAACCCGCTCGCTGCTGTCTTTGCAAACTAACTCTAATAATCCCATGTGCGCTGAGGCGAACCTACCGAGCATTTTGTGGTTCTGCTAGCCTGCGTAACCCCCGGCGTGATAGATGGAGATATGTGGAGAAGTGAACAATAATATTCTATTCGTATGTAAAGTTTGTTTTCAGTTGATGAGAGAGATACAGTATCTACCTATATATATATAAATATTTTAAAGTTATGCATACTTTGTGTAAAAACGAATGAAACGAAAGAAACCATGTAAATGTCATTGCGTTCTATATAAGGTGCAATTAAGCCATCCTTGTAAATATTATAAAGAAAGAAAGACATTCCCAACTTGTTGTTTTGTTCTCAATTCTGGTTTAGCTTTTATTTATTCCTAAGCTTAGTTTACATTAAATTACCAAATGTGTGGGTTTTGCACGGACTTTGATCGGCTTAAACATTAAACTAAATACATAATTAGAACACAAATAATTAGAATAATAATTTAGGTTGTATCCTTATACAATTACAAATTTCGTATAAGATCAAATTCCGTGCTTGCGAGAACAGCTGGGGGGCTACATCTCCTGCTTGGAGATTTTGGTGTGCGCGGAGGCATTGCGGGAAATCTTCAGGATATTCGGTGGCTTCGGCTGGTTCTTGTCCGCCTCGTATTGGGCGCGATGCAGGCGCTGGCGATGCTTGTACATGTTGGCGCTGCAGAAGAAGGTCATCGGGCAGTTGGGACAGGTGTAGAGTACCTCGCCCGTATGGGTGGACGTGTGTTCCTGCGGGAAACGAGAGGTTACAATTTTCAATTGAAAAGTGGGGTTCTCCTTTAACTACCTTCAGTTCTTGCGGCCGCTTGAAGGCCTTCTCGCACATGGTGCACTTGAACTTGCGCTCGCACTCGTGGTTGTGATAGATGTGACGTCTCAGGGCCCGAGCATTCGGCGACACCTTGGCGCAGATGTGGCAACGATGCTCGCCCACGCTTTCCACATGGATGCTCTTCATGTGCTGCTTCAGACCCGTCATGCCCTTCAGCCAGGCTCCGCAGATCTGGCATTGCTTTAGCTCCGGCTCCGGACGCGGCTTGTCCGAGTGCATCAGCTCCTGGTGCTTCTTGAGGATGATCTTTGTGCGCATCTGCTTGCCGCACTTGTCGCAGATGATGGTGCTCTCCGGGTCGTGCATGGAGCTCATGTGGTTCTTCAGCTTGCGCTCGGTGAGGAATCTGTTGGATAAACAGCAAAGGTTAGTCTGGAGTTCTGGGGAACTAAGGGATGGGACGTACTTCTTGTTGCACTCGGAACAGGTGAACTTGAACTCAGACTTGGGAACGTGCTTGTTGAGCTTGTGGTAGTCAATGGCCGTCTTGCTAAGGAAGGTCTTTGAGCACAGGTCGCAGCTGAAGGTAAGCTTGATGGCCGGATCCAGGTGCACCTGCTGGTGCGACTCCAGGTGCCGCGAGTTCTGGAACGACTTCTCGCACACGCTGCACTTGAAGTGATCCGGATTCCAGTGAACCTGCACGTGCTCGGCCAGCACCTTGCGCTGCGTGAACTTCCGGCCGCAGCACATCATGTAACCGGGATCCACCTGGTGAGTCAGTCGGTGATGGCGCTGCATCTCGGTGAAGTTGTGCACCATCAGGTTGCACAGCGCACACGGCAGGACGCTGGTAAAGAACTTGGCGATGATGGTGTCGTACTCCTCCTGCTGCTTCTTGCGTTGCTCCAGAAGCTCGCGCGACATGCGCACCTTCGGCTCCGCCGGTTTCGTTCGCTTCTTGTACTTCTTCGGACGCACCACAGTTCTCTTGGGCAGCACAGCGAACTCCTGCTTCCCCGCTTTGTCCAGCTCGAAGTCCGAATCGGAATCGCAGCCTCCACCACTGCCTCCGTAGTTGTCGTCGTCAGATGAGTTATCGCTGGGCACCAGGCCATCGTCCAAGTTGCAGGAGAAGTCGGGGTCCTCGTCGGCAAAATCGTCCACTTCTTCGGACTTTAGATTGAGTTCAATGTCTTCGTTCGGCTTCTGGGGAGCGGCCGTGGCGGCATCTGCTTTGCGGGGACGCCCACGTCGCTTTTTGGGCGGCGGGGGCTCTACAGGTTCCTCTATTACTTCAGAGTCGGCTAAGGTGCCCTCCTCGGCCTTCAAGCGCTTCCTCAGGCGTCTGGGTGGGGCCTCCAGTTGGTCTGGAGTCGTCTGTGAGTTGGCCGTACTCTCCAAGATTTCTATTCGTGGCAAGTGGTCCAGTTCGTGCTCTTCTATTTTGACCTCTGGGTAGAAGAAGTTCCGACCGCCAAGTTCCGGCGCCTCCTGCAAAGGTTGCACTTCCTCGGTGGCCACTTTGGCCGTTTCAGCCAAAAAGGAGGAAGTGCCTTGAGTGAGTGGGTCATCCTCCATAAGCAGTACCTTCGTTTCCTGCAAAGAGTTCTGTGCTTGGCTCACGAATTCGTGAAGTGTGTGAAAGTCGGAGACGGTTTTCCAGCACCGCCCGCAGATCCTTTCGCGACTCTCCTGTGAGATTTGGAAGGGAAAGTGTTGGTTGACGATCCTGGTCACATCCAGTTGCAGCGCCCTGGCGGACTGCACGTCTATGTAGTCGCCCATCATCGCCGGATACTCGCACATGCAGAGTAAGCAGCAGGAAGAGGAATCTATAGTTAAATAGATAAATGTCAAATTGTGGCATCACAGGCTGGGAGGAGCACTCCTTGGTTTCGCGGGCTGATCGCAGCACTCGCCCAGTCTTACCCATTGTGATGTGTGGTCAGGGTTATGAGAGCTTGCTAGCCATCTAAGAATTGGTGTATAAAATGCACTTTTTTATTTACTAATTTGTTAAAAGCCGCAATTGCACTCAGGACGCCAGCTGTTTTCAGTCACAATAGCATCGATAGACAGATTAACGATAACGATATAATATCGAGGATGTGTATTTCCACGCCAATAGAGTCTGGTCACTCTATACTACTAATTTGCTTGATATTTTATTATTATAAACCATTTTTAATGCAAATACAGCAGTAATCATATAAATCTCCAGTTCCTGCGCTGCATCAGCTATTGGAAAATATCCTGCTCTCCGAAAAACACAACTCGTGGTGGTTAGCTGCTATAATATGGTGATAAGAGACACGTGAACTATTGTTTACATATTTATTGTCTTACTTTCAGTCGTTTCTACTTTTTAAATAAGAAATTGAGTAAAGTAATATCAAAATGGAACCCCGAGAGATCTATCAATACACACGTGCAGAGATTGAGCTGGAAACTGAGTGTCCCGCCTGTGGGATAAATATGACATGTTTGAAAAAGCCCTTCGACCATGCTAGGAAGTGCTTCAGCATCAAGCGTCCTGGCCCTCTTTACAGGATTTTCGGCTACGTGGAGTGCCAATGTGGCTATCTTTTACATGACGGATCAAAAGCCCAAAAACTGCATAATTGCATGGTAGTTTCAGTAGTCTCGAAGATTGCTTTTGCAGTATTAAAATGTGTATGTTTTTCAGGGTAATGTTCCTCCTTTTGATCCTCGTGAATGGAAGACTGCCTCTCCGCCACCCAATCAAGACGGTTTGCCACCTCCGGAACCAGCTCCTGCGTCACCGCCATCACCCGCACCATCGCTATCACTCACGCCAACGCCATCACCCGCGCCGAAGAAACAGCATGTCCAAATACTGGAACATAAGATCCTGCACGCACAGAGAAAACAGGGGATACGCAACTTTACCTGTCCCATCAAGCAGAAACCCAAAGATATTCAATTGGTGAAACGACCGGTCGTTTATAAACCTAAGCTCAAATCGGTTCCGAGAGTCCGAAACTTCGACATGCCATCCAGAGTTCCATCGGACGAAGTCAGTGTTTACTCCATAATTCAAGAGGATGAATATACCCCGAATGCGGGCGGATTAGTCCTTAGGATGAATCGCAGAGCTGAGGAAATCGTCTTGGTCAAGAAGCAAAGCTTGCGACTGCCAGCGCTTAGGAAAAGCTTAAAATCGTGAATTTATTAAAACAAAAATTAAATCATCATTCATTTTAGGCGTATTGTCATCTTAAATTCCATAAAAGGGTTACTGTCTACAATAGTTTTCATATCGATTCCATAAAAAAATATATTTATAAAAATGAAACAAATTGTTAGTTTTATTTGCCAATGTATATTTTTAAAATGTAAAATCCGTTACTCTCATTTATTGTTTTTTTTTTCTGCTCCTCATCAGGAAAAACATCATTAATGTTGAACTTTTTTTAAGTTCTTGAAAATATTTATTTAAATAAACTCCATTCTCTAAAAAAAAATAGAAAGAACAAGTGCCAAGCCGGAAAAATAAACTACACCTGGTCACACTTGCGCCGCAAGCAAAACAAAAATCCACGTTAAAAGATAGAATTTGACGGCGATTATTTATAAATATCCGGATGTCAGCCGCCAAGAGCCAGGAATATGACTGCACCACGAAGTGCAGACACCGCCAGCATGGAAACAGCATCACAGCGGCGCTAACGAAGCGTTCAATCGACAACCAGAAGCTGGCGGCTTTTATTTTCAAGACTTGCGGAAATTTCGCCAACATTCTCGATGATCTGGTAGGTGGTGAAATAGGGCTGCAGCTGTCCATCGCCAACCTCCTCTTCCTGCTTCCCGTAGGGGCGTTCAGCCGTTCACATGTCCGCCTCGACGGGGCGGTACGAGATCCTGGAGTGGCTTCTCAACCACGGCGCCTACATCAACGGTCAGGACTACGAGTCTGGCAGCAGTCCCCTGCACCGGGCTCTGTACTACGGCTCCCTGGACTGTGCCGTGTTACTGCTGCGCTATGGTGCTAGCCTGGAGCTCCTAGACGAGGACACAAGGTGTCCCCTGCAGGCTATTTGCCGAAAGTGCGATGATGACGATGGCTTGCTTACAGATTCGCAGTTAGTTTGAAAAGATGCACTAGGCTTTCAATATAACAAACTATCTTATCTCTCTCCAGGAACGATGTCTTAGTCTGGGGCTCCAACAAGAACTACAATCTTGGGGTTGGCAGCGAGCAGAACACCAATGCGCCGCAGGTCGTGGATTTCTTTCGCAAGTCCAGCATTTACCTGGAACAGGTTGCCCTGGGCGCCTATCACAGTCTCTTCTGCGACAAGAAGGGGCACCTGTATGCTGTGGGACACGGCAAGGGTGGTCGCTTGGGCATCGGAATGGAGAACAGCCTGCCTGCCCCCAAGCGCGTGAAGGTATCCTCCAAGCTGGGCGACGACTCCGTTCGCTGCATCAGCGTCTCCCGCCAACACTCGCTGGTGCTCACGCACCGCTCGCTGGTTTTCGCCTGCGGGCTCAACAGCGACCATCAGCTGGGCGTGCGTGACGCGCCCGAGCACCTCGCCCAGTTCAAAGAAGTGATCGCCTTGCGTGACAAGGGTGCGAGCGACCTCGTGCGCGTGATTGCCTGCGATCAACACTCCATCGCCTACAGCAGCAGGTGTGTCTACGTCTGGGGGGCCAATCAGGGTCAGTTCGGCATCAATGCTAACACGCCGAGTATTATGGTTCCCACAACGGTGAGTTGTATTCGTTTCTATGGACTGTAACTAAACCTTTCTCGATCAGATCAAGCTGCCAGCTAGGACCACCATTCGCTTTGTAGAGGCCAACAATGCAGCCACTGTAATTTACAGCGAAGAGAAGATGATTACGCTCTTCTATGCCGATAAGACTAGATACATTAAGACGCCAAAGTAAGATTCTTTGGAGAACTCCAAGAACATTAACGGAAAAGTATTACTTACTCCAGCTACGAGGATCTCAAAAGCATATCGGTGATGGGCGGCCACTTGAAGAACTCCGCCAAGGGCTCGGCGGCAGCTCTGAAGCTACTGATGCTCACCGAAACCAATGTGGTTTATCTCTGGTACGAGAACACCCAGCAATTCTATAGGTAAGTCCCTAAAAGAACTATATCATTCAGGTTCCAAAGTGTTCCTCCCTTTGCAGATGCAATTTCTCGCCCATCCGACTCCCAGAGATTAAGAAAATCCTTTACAAATGTAATCAGGTGATGGTTCTTTCCGACGATGGCTGCGTCTATCGCGGTAAGTGCAATCAGATCGCACTGCCCGCCTCTGCGCTGCAAGAGGAGAGGTCGCGGCCCAACCTGGACATCTGGCAGAACAACGATCAGAATAAAACGGAAATCTCCCGCGAGCATGTCATCCGCATCGAGCTGCAACGCGTACCTAACATAGACCGGGCCATCGATATATACTGCGACGAAGGCTTTTCGTCGTTTGCCGTGCTGCAGGAGTCCCACAGAAAGTATTTCCGAAAGCCCCAGCTGCCACGCAAGGAGCACAGCTTCAAGAAGCTGCTGCACGACACCAGCGACTGCGATGCCGTCCACGATGTGGTGTTCCATGTGGACGGCGAGAAGTTTCCCGCCCACAAGTTCATCATTTACAGCAGGGCTCCGGGGCTCAGGGAGCTAATACGCTGCTATCTGGACAAGGATATCTACCTGAATTTGGAGCATTTAACGGGGAAGATGTTTGAGCTGGTTCTCAAGCACATCTACTCGAGTTACTGGCCCACCGAAGATGGTGAGTTCAAGCCTGCAAAGCCTCAAAAGAATCTCGTAAGTAAGTAAGTATCTCCCCCATCCAGATATCGACTGCATTCAGCAGAGCTTAGGACCTGCGAATCCCCAAGAGCGGAGACGCACCTGTGAGATGTTCCTACCGCATTTGGAGAAGTTCCAATTGGTCGATTTGGCCAAGTATGTGCAGAGCTATGTGCGGGACCATCAATTCCCACTGCCCAGCGCTCGCCAGCGATTCAGTCGGCTGCATCGCTGCGATTTCCCCGAGCTCTACGATGTGAGGATTGTGTGCAAGGACGGTAAAGTGCTGGAGGCCCACAAGTGCATGCTGGTTGCCCGGCTGGAGTACTTCGAGATGATGTTCATGCACATGTGGGCGGAGCGATCTTCGGTGACCATGGAGGGCGTGCCCGCGGAGTATATGGAGCCGGTGCTGGACTATCTCTACTGCCTGGAAACAGAGACCTTTTGCAAGCAGGGCTACCTGGAGACGTTTCTGTACAACATGATCACCATCTGTGACCAGTACTTCATCGAGTCTCTGCAGAGTGTGTGCGAGCTGCTCATTCTGGACAAGATCAGCATACGCAAGTGCGGCGAGATGCTGGAATTCGCAGCCATGTACAACTGCAAGCTGTTGCAAGAGGGATGCATGGACTTCATCTGCCAGAACCTAGCCAGGGTGCTCTGCTATCGCAGCATAGAACAGTGCGATGGCGAGACTTTGAAGTGTCTGAACGAGCACTACCGAAAGATGTTCAGCAGGGTGTTCGACTACCGACAGATTACGCCTTTCTCGGAGGCCATAGAAGACGAGCTGCTACTTAGTTTCGTGGACGATTGCGAGGTGGATCTGGAGTATCGAATGGATGCGGTTGGTGGCTGATCGAATCTTAGGTTTTCGAGTGTCCTAATTTCTTCTTTTCAGGAATCGAAGCTGAAGCAGGCTGCTAAGCATAAGCAAAAGGACTTGCGCAAGCAGGATGCCCGCCATCACTACGAACAGCAGGCCATATCCAGCATGATGAGGTCCATAAGTATCAGTGAGGCTGCAGAAGTTCCTGCATCTCCAAAAGAATCTGCTCAGAGTGAAGCCAAGAACTGGTCACGCGTGGTGGACAAGAAGGAGCAAAAGCGCAAGCAGGCTGAGACGGCTTTAAAAGTCAACAACACGCTCAAGCAGGAGGAGCCACCGACGCCTGTCATGGTGGCGATGGAGAGGACGCCTGTAAAAGAGCAAACACCACCCCCATTATCCCCGGGAACGGAGCCCAGCACGCCGCTGAACAAGAGCTACAATCTCGATCTAAGCTCCCTCACTCCCCAGTCGCAGAAGTTGTCCCAAAAGCAGCGAAAGCGTCTCTCCTCCGAATCGAAGAGTTGGCGTGCGAATAATCCTCCTCTGGTTGAGCAGTCCTCCACTCCAGTGGCAATTCCGAATGCCTGGGGTGTGACGGCCACGCCCTCTAGTTCGTATAGCGATGCCTTCGGTTCCTCGGCCACTGGAAGCAGCGCGGATCCCACCTCATTTGCAAACATGATGAGGGGTCAACAAGCTGCTGCTGCCACAACTCCCACCGAGAAGGGTCAGAGTTTCTCACGTATCCTGGCTGACGAGCGAC
The DNA here is from genome assembly GCA_018904565.1 of Drosophila tsacasi. Lineage (NCBI taxonomy): Eukaryota > Metazoa > Arthropoda > Insecta > Diptera > Drosophilidae > Drosophila > Drosophila tsacasi. Next base: position 23,731 of record JAEIHY010017675.1, on the reverse strand, counting down.
GGCAGCGGGAGTCATACGAACGGATGCGCAACAAATCTCTCGTTCATACTCAGATTGAGGAGACGGCCATAGCCGAGCTCAGGGAGTTCTACAACGTGGACAACATTGACGACGAGACCATTACCATTGCCCGCGTGTCCAGGCCCAGTGACATAAACTTCACCACTTGGCTGAAGCAGTGAATCGCCGCTTAAACGCTCTACCTTTTGGGGTAGCTCAGCTGTGTTTGTTCTCGTTTCGTTCTTGTTTTTTTTTTTATTAGACTTTCCGAATTGTAAAATGGGTTTGAAGCGATTTATACTGCGAACGGGGGGGTGGACATCAAATGTAGAACTCGGAGCCGCCTGCAAAGATGCTTACAATGTACTCTCCTGCTGATCCTGATGCAATCGGGAGCTTGGACGGCACACATATTGGGTAACAAACTTTATTGCATGAGCGCATACATAGATAATACATATAGATATAGATATTTACAAGTTGGGGACATACTCGACAATGAGGAGGCAACAAGAGACAAGTGACGAATAAATAGCCATCTAAGCTACGCTAAACCGAACCGAAACCCGAAAATAAACCCGTTGCTTATGCAAATGAGAACACGATGACCAGGGGATAGAGAGATGAGAGGAGCGGTGGACTTGGAACTGGAGATGGCAATGGAGCTGAGGCGAGAGATGTGGCTTGTTTAGAAGCACTCCTTACGAAAGGCGAATCCGTACTGGTCGCACTTGTATCTCAGCGTTTTGGCCAACTGTGGTGGGCCGCAGTAGAAGACGGTGACCTTGCCCTTCTGCTGGGCCTGCAGCTGCTTGAACACCTTGTCCCAGTTGGGTCGGCCGGCATTGGTTCGGGTCTTCAAGCCCGTAATCAGATCCCGCTTGCCCTGGAAGAAGGGGAGAACCAAGAGCATTAAAGAAGGTCTTCTTTGTGGCTTTTCCAGAGCTTACCTTCTCGTGCAGCAGATCCAAAGCGAGTTGCAGGCCAACTGCCTTCATATCTGTTCTCTGCAGCGCACTCGTGATGTACATGTGCATGTCCAGGAAGCTGGAAGCAGGATAGTTCAAAAGTTAAATTGGATGAAGATATACTTCCTTGATGGACTCACCGTTCCATGGCACCGCCCAGCTCCGCCTGCTCGATCTCCAACTGCGACAGCAGGTTGACAAACCACTCGAAGGAGCGCTGGTCCCGATTGATCCAGAAAAAGTCCACCTTGCGCAGGTTCATCACAGACTTGGGTATCTCACTGGCCCACTCGAACTGGCAGCGCGGACAACTGTGACGCGCCTTCCAGTAGCGATGCATGATGGACTGCAGAATGGACGCGAAGGGTGTGACTCCAATGCCCGTGCCAATGAGCACCGCGTGCTGGGCCCCAAAGATGTGACTCGAGGGAGCACCATAAGGACCATCGATGAAGATCTGCGATGAGGTTAACGCAATGAACATTAGCAAAGGGTTAGTGGGTTAGCCCTAGGTGGCCAAGTGTGTGTATGTTTGGTGTAAACCCGCACCTCCATGACGCCCGCATCGAGTGTGACCTTGCCACCGCTGTTATTTGTGGAGCTACCAGCCGATCCTCCACCGCCGCCTCCGCCTGATCTGTTATTTATGGATGTGGACAGGGTGCGCAGGAAAGTGGGACGCCGCAGAATGGACTTTCTGCTGCCCGTTCCTGCCGTCTGTACTTGATCCTTTTGTTGAATATGCATTAGTGGTTTTAGATGGGTTAGTTTCCAGTGGATCTCAGCTACGAATCACTTACCTCCAGTGGCTTGGAGGCCACCTCGGCCGCCAGACTGAGCCTGGCCATCTGCATCTTATCGCCCGAGTCCATCCTGGAACCCATTGGCACTCCCTGCTCCGCCCTGCTGGCCGGGCTTCCGCCAATGACCTCTCCCGTTGCCAGCTGGTTCTCCCGCTCCTCCATGCTGGGCGTCTTGAAGGCAATGATGGTGGGCTTCGTGCGCATATAGCGGAAACTCTGCGCCAGCGACTTGTTCTGCGGACTGAGGTAGGCCAATCCTACGCTGTTGTTCCGGGCACGCCGCACCCGCTTCTCATCGAAGGCGGACTCGGACTCGGAGCGACCCAAAGCTCGAAGTCTGTGGATTAAGTTTGAGTATCTCAGAGAGAATATAATCAAAGGGCTACTCACGCCTTGAGGCGACTGCGCTTCTTGCTCTTCACACTAATATCCGGCAAGGAGATACTCTTCTCCAGAGGTCTCTGTTTCAGGTTAGCGTCCTCCCTCTCGTTGTCAGCCATGAAGGCTCCGTTGGGCATGCCCTTTTTGGGCTCAGCCGTCTCTTTCCGGGAGAAAGTACGCTGCAGACTCTTCTTTATGCTGCGGATGCGGTTCACTCCTGTGGCTGGCGGATCAGGAGCAGTTTCTGTCACAGGTTTACGGTTCTGACGAGGAGGACGAACTGGCGGTACCGCCTGTACAGCCAGATTCCTGGCCAGAAAATCCGTTTGCGGAGTGGCGGATCTCTCGCTGGCCATGGCTGGATTACGGGCCTCGTTCAGGAGCATGAAACTGGGCGTGGGAATGGCATGCATATGCAGGTTCACATCCTGGGAGGAGGCGCCCTGCTGTAGTTTCTGCTGCTCCCGCTCGAAGTATCGATACAGGCGATTCGTCCACTCGCCGACGGTGCGTATGTGCAGCCACATGTAGTCCTCCTGCTCCGGCGCCGAGCTGATGGTGAACGGATGCCACTCGTAGTTGGCAATGGCTGGGATGTTCACAAACACATAGTCCCCAGGCCGGAAGTTAAAGTGCAGCGGTCGCTTGATTACCAAGTGCACCACCTTGGAGGGCAGAAGCAGGCCAGAACTGATGTAGGTCTTTCCATGCTCACCCTTCATCCAAATAAAGCGGAGCGCCCGCTCCACAATGTACACCAGACCCGGCAGCATGAACCACTTCCAGAAGTTGGGTCCGTGGAAGAGGCACAGCACCCAGAACGGCACGTACAGCAGATGGGTCCAGTAGAAGACCTCGAAGCTGCCCTTCCGCCTGACAAAGGGCTGGGAGCACACGAACATCACCACCAGAATGGCCAGCAGGGCCACCCCCGTGGGATTTGCACAGCCCGGAATCAAGCCAAAGAGCCCCGGACGATCGGTGAGTAGCCACTCTCCGATGGTATAGTGTCCCGCATTGATGTTCGGATCGTTGATCACGATAATCGAGAAGTTAAACAGATGCATTACGGTATGGACCAAGCTCAGCACAGATATCGTGATGCCCGTCAGCTTGTGTAGGTAGACATGGTGGTCCAACGGGAGATAGGAGGACAGACCTCTACCCCTCAGGTAGGTCAGAGAGTGCCGCAGCATGAGTACCAGGACCCAGGCGCAGTTGAAGTTAAGGCATTGTCCTGTAGGAAGAAACAATATATTTATATAAAAATAAAAATAAAGTTAACCAGGAGTCACCGCAAGCTCTGGCTATGATGACAAAGCCATTGCTGGCCCGATACTGAATGGCGCGGGAGATGAAGAGGCACAGGTTGACGGCTATGTAGAAGAACAAGTAAGTGACAAAGACCTGGTTGTTCTTCATATAAGCCAGCGACAGCTGGTGAGGCAGCGAGCTCCAGAAACCGCTCCTGGCTGCTCCACCCGCCTGGCGGTCCTCGGCTATGGGTACCAGCCAGCGATCGATCCTACAAAACGTTACTAAATCAGTAAAAATAATTTAAAGTTGATTTCTCCTTCAAATTTACGTTATGCTGAGGTTTTCCAGGAGGCCACCGTGCTTGTTGAGCTGGTTCTTCAACGCCTCGTAGGTGATCTCGCCACTGTTGTGGGGATCAGCATCTTCAAACATGGCGCTGGTGAGGTCCTCTATCTGGTCCTCGGAGAACTCCATGCCATTCTCCTTGATGCAATGCCTGATGACATCGTGCAGCTCCTTGTGCTGGATGAGACCATCGCCTGGTGAATAAACAGTAGTCAAATCCTGATATATATTACAATTTTATAATAAAAACGTACCATCTATATCGTAGACCTTGAAAAGAAACCGGATCTTGTCATCCGCCGACTGACCCGAGAACTGGTGTATGGCATCGATGAACTCCTGTAGCGAAATCGAGCCCGAGTTGTCCTTGTCGAAGATCTGGAAGACGCGCTCCGTGAAGAAGGGCTAATAGAGTGGTGACAAATAGGGTTTATTATCATTTTAAACTTAATTATTTTTACCATAAACTCACATTCTTGGAAGTCACAATCTTCTGGAACTCCTCCCTTCGTATTTCCTGCTCGTTTCCCACTGTGGTGCGAAAGAGCTGCTCCAGCCTGGCCAGCGAACTCTTGTCAAAGCCGGTCCTTGGGCGGGAGTTGGTCAAATGGGAGATGAACTCCATCACCTGGTTGGTGGACACCAGATTGCTGCCATCCACCTCTATCAGGCGGTAGAGTTTATCCAGAATCTGAACGTTTAACAGGATTCGAATAAGTCTGATTTCTGGCAGGGCTTATAATCCACTCACCCCTCTCGTGTGCCAGATGTCGCGGAAGTTCTTGAAGCTCACGCGGCTATTCTCACCGCAAATCACATAGGCCACCGACTCGATCTGCTCGGCAAAGTCCATCTGGCGGTCATCTCTAAAATAACCCATAAGATGTACTCAATCTCAACTGCTCCAATATGTGCAGGCACCCTCCCATTTCCTCAATTATTGAGGCACAGAAAGAAATAGGATGGTTTATGATACTCCCTCCAATTCGTAAAGTACGAGATTAATTAAATCTCAATTCAATAAAACTGATGACTGAAATTAATATTATTTATACTACTCCATTATCTTGTACTGAAACCAATTAAGTAACTTATTTCAATCTTAATTTAGCCAACCATTTCGTTTCTGTGCACCCAATACCAGGTCGAGCTCTCCCCTGCACCCGCGCCTGCACCCTGTGATGCCTCTGATGTCGCTGCTGCTGCTGCTCGCACTATATTTGTATTTGAATGACTTCATTACGACAGGCAGGCAATGACAGTTTGTGGCTGCAGTCGCCATCCCAGTCCGGGTCCCGGTCCCAGACCCAACTCCAGCATAGAGCCGCTGTCGAGGCACGCGGACTATGTTAGCTGTTGTATATGTTAACACACGGCGCAGATAGCATCGCCATGGGCAAACGGACAGCGTCTGGGAACGAGGCCTGGCATCTGGGATCGGTGGCGAGAGGCATTCGCGGCGGCTTCTGGTCGGCGCAGCTGGAATGCCTGGAGCACGCCAGCCAACTCTCTAGCTCTCTACTAGGTGCGTGTGTGGATCCAAGTGGAGCGGACTGGATCGGATAGCTATTTTTTCCAAGGCGAGCTAATTGTTTTGGCACCGTCGCAGCAGCGATCTCAGAGGAGCAGGAGGAGCCAACAGGGCTAGAGGAGCTCACTGTGCTGGAGGAGATCTGAAGGTGCTCGATGAGTTGATACCCAAACTTACGTCAGACGACCCTTGAGGTGCTCGATCCAGCGATCTTGCAGGAGATAGCCATTCCGCTCGAGATCGAACAGCTGGAAGAGCTTCTGCTGGAATTCCTGTAAGCAAGCGAGTTGGAAAAAAAACAACAAGTTGTAAAGATCTGAATTTATGCGTCTCCGTTTCTGTGAAAGTGTTAATTAATTTATCTTTCATCTGTGTTTGCATTGTTTGGAGAAGCATTTGTTTATACCCCACACTCTGGAGATTTATATTCACGAAAGAGTGTTTACACTGCTCGCGGTTCGCGGAGATCCCCACGTAATGAGCATAATTAAGAGGCAGAGGTGTTCTGGTCCCACGATCCGCCATCGAATCCAATCCATAGCCCAACTAGGCGGCAGTGAATGAGACAAATGCCTGGCATAAATTACCCGCTTATTAATATTTTAATGACATTCGATCTCACGATCATGGGAGCCCATCACATTGTCTGCACAGTCAAAGCGCATCGGCATCATCTTTTGCATTTGGTCACAGTTGGCTAGCCGATGCCTATGGCGATGGAGATGGAGATCTCCCGATGATGAAAAATGTGCATATTTAACGGATGAGCCCTGACTGGTTAGGCAGCTTTCGGGGAACCCATAAAAACAAAATACTTGCGGCCGAAACCAAAGCCGCAACAAAGTAAATCCAAGCTGGGCCCATCAAAAAACGGGTTTTACGATCGATCGCTGGACCAGCTCGTTGACCGGGTAAAGGACCACAGAATAAGTGGCACAAGGTCACCTTAGCAGTCTGGATCGATCGGAGTTGGAGACCCATATCCATATCCATTACCATTCCCATTCCCCATTCGAATTCCCATTTTGCATGGGCAGTGATGTAATTAATAACTCACAGAACTCAATATATCGCTTTAAACTCTGTATCGAGGGATCGCAATTGAGTGGGTATCGTATTCACCAAGTGCCTTCATTTTGTGGTTATTACATGATTTTTTATTGATACTTTATGGGATCTAGATAGGGGAATTCACTGGGTTCAAATACTCCTTTTGTTACAGGTTTGTTTTGATTTATAATTCTGGGATATTGCTCGACTTTTTGATCCGCTTTTGTTGATTATTTTTGAAGCTCATATTTCACCAAATTTACATTTAATATTTTTACACAGAAGTGTAAGTTGTTTTTGACCAAGAAATTAATTTTAAAAATCGATTTGATATTTAAATATAATTATTAATATTAATTAATTATTTTTGTCTTAGGGACTTCTTTACAAATTACACTCTCACCTCATCCAGGAACAGCTTGCGGAAGGCCTCCCTGGTATGCTTTCCCTCGCCCTCGTCGAACAGAGCACTGCACTCGGATATGAGCAGCCAGCGCTGCTTCTCCCGGCGCGCCTCCAGCTCCATGGAGCTGCAGTTCTTATCTAAATTGAGGTTGTATCGTTCCATGTACAAATTTGATTGCCGCTGATTCGGATTTCCATTTCCATTTCCACTACCATTTTCATTCGTAGACGTAGACTCTCTGGCAATCGCTTCCTGCTTGCTCACGCTGGCAACTAGAATGCTGGGAGAGCTGGCCATAGATGCCGCCGGTTCATCTGCACTGGCCACATCTACGACATCATCCAAGTTGAGAACAGCCGCTTCGCTCTCTTCGCTATCACTATTTTTTAGTTGCACTTCCTTCTCCGCTGGTGGGGGAGAATCGCGTGCGCCATGCAATCTCTCCAGATACTGTGCGGCCTGCTGGAGCACGTGACTCACACCAGTGGCCGCTGGCGGCTGGATGGGCTGCTGGGCTGGTGTCTGGGATTGCGGCAGTTCATCCGAGAAGGACACTTTTTTGGGGGAACGCGACGGTGTGGCGGGTATCTCGAGGGAACGGCTAGAGGACACTGAACCGCGGTGGTTACTCGAATCCTGTTCGGCGTCCATGTTCGTTAAGGGGTTGGAGAAATCACAAGAGGGCACTCGACACTTGGCTGGAACTCATGCCCAAGGATAAGGGCGTGCGGATTATCCTTTAAGAATACACGACGGCGTTACGAGGGCAACACAGCGACGGTACGGGCGTAATACTAAGGCTGTACTGGAGCAACACTTGGCAAAGCTTTACTTAAGAAACTTTGCTTAAGGACAACTTAAAAGTTCACCACATTCTTCGAAGGAGTTATCCTTGAGTCACAGATATTACATAAAGTATTCACAGGAGCAGGACAGCAGGAACACTTGGCAATCTCTGCCAGAAGTAACCATTAATCTTTACTTTCACGTAATCACAATCTGCTCGACAAGGAGCTAAAGAGTGGAAATGATCCTCGCGTCGGGGGTTAAGTAAGGCGTTAACGACGGCGTTACGAGAACAACACGACGGCGTAACGGGAGCAACACGACGCGATCCAAGCAAGAAGCAACACCAATCGGCGGCAGAGGCGAGCAGCAACTGAAAGCGAAAGCCAGGCGGACGCACGAGCCAGGTGAGGTGAGGGCCTCGGATCGTATCGGAGCGGAGTACTATAGCTGCGCAGGTGGCCTGCATGCGTATGGGTGAGCGGGAGACCGAGACCGAGACCGAAACGGCGCTCGACGCTTTAAAAAACGCGTTTGCCCAATATATCGGTTCAATATATATTTATTTCAGGCTTCTGCCAAGCGAGCGAGTTTTAGAATGGACGTGCAACTGGACGACGTTCCAGCAGATACAAAGCTACCTGTGTGTTGGTGCGAGTGCGACGCGTATCTTTGTATCTGTATCTGCATCCGACTCAGAAAATGGCTGCTGCTGCTGCTGCTCCGTGATATTCTAATTTGGTTTTCGCGACTCATTCGAGCTTCTGTGTACTTATTCGATAAGGGCTGCAAATAATTCAGGTGGCGCGGTGGCGACGTCTTCATTTTTTAATTTCAACGACCGTGTTTCGTAACCAATCAAACTTGTGTTTATGTGCCGCTGCCATGGAACGTGTCTATTTCCGAATTCCCGGAGTCGCAGTGCACGGCACATACGAGCCGATCCGCTTTTGTTTCGGACTGCAATCGGAAATGTTGCTCCGAGTTTTGGCACCAACTCATCACATCGCGTAATGGGTCAAGCCCCGGCGGATTGGCCAGGAAGTGAGTGAGCCAGTGAGTGCGTGATTGGAGCGGCGTAGCCAATTCAACGAGTGTTCAAGAGCTCTAAGCGGTCAATCCCGCTCAAGGTCGGGCCCAGCACTCTGCTGGATCTGTGGATACTTTGGTTACTTTCAACAATGTATTGTTATCGTGTCGTTGAACCACCGTCACCTCCCATCCTCCCAGGCCCCAAGTCGAGCGATTGCAGCGCCTTGAAATCGAAATTGAAGTTGAAGTGAAGTTGAAGTTGGTGCTGAAGCTGTGATGTCGCTCCGCCAAAGGGCAATCTGACGGATACTTTGTAGATCAACAGCAGTGTGACTCGTGTCTGGTTTTCCTAAATGCCGCTATCTTAATGCTACACGGAAAGAAAAGGTCATGAAAATGGATCTATTTATTATTTTACGAGTATTGGATTATTCAGAAATACATTTTGTAAAAGCTAACTATCAGTTTAAATGAGGCTCATAAACTATTTTTAAGTAATTTAATATGGCTAAAAAAATATGTTTATTATTTTTATATAAGTAAGCCCCTTTCTAAAACTGAAACCAATTAAGGTAACCTTATTTTTCCGGTGCAAAGAGCGGTGTGATCTGCTGATTAATGTTCGACAGCGGCCTTTGGCTTTTGTTTACAGGTCACTGGCCCGCACGGAATCGGAATCTGATTAAGAGATACAGATACAGGCATGAGATTCAATTTCAGTTTCGGCTTCAGATACAGATTCAGATCGTTTCCGCCTCCGCTTCACACTCGGCTAATCCGGAGCTGCATGTGTAAGCCACTTGTAGATGGGAACGAGCCATGTGCTGGCTGCCTGCTCCCGGTATCTGGGTATCTCACATCCGGCGAGCTTAGCGGGCTTAGCTCACTTTGGCTAACGCCGAAGTAACTCACCTGCCAACTGAGTGCGTTTATGGCCATTGTTAATTGCTGAAATTGGCATTCCCAATCGCAGCGGGCGACACTCTCGGCTGGTCAGCAAGTCGCGTTCGCCAGATACAGATGCAGGCACAGCTACAGCTACATCTAGAGATACAGCTCCCCCGTTGGTGGCCAGGGAATTGGCCACTGTCGTCCAGTGGTCATTGGTCCCTCATTGTGATGGCAGCGGTGGCGCTGCAATTGACACCGCTGCGGCCAATTAAGCCCGCAGTTACATCCGCGGAATTGGAGTTGCAGTTGCAGTTGGCATCAGCCGACCAGAAGACAGACAGAGATACACAGAGCCATGCCATCCGCCATCCGCCGGGTGGTCCCATGGTTAAACGAATCCCCGACTGCTGGCATGCAGATTGATTTGCTCGGCAAACGACCGCCGCTTGTGGGCAATTTTCCAAGTGGCCGGCGACGAAAGCGGTGTCATCAATTTAAATTAAGTTCCAGCTTTTTATCGCCACTCGGCGGACCAGTCTCCTCCTCGGCGCAGTATCTCCGGTCTCCTCCGTCATCATTATCCAAAACATGTCATTAGGCGGCCGCGAAGATGCCCAAGTGCCAGTGCCAGAATCCTGTTCTGCGGCGACTGTCTTCGCTATCAACTCGGCATTCCAGCTTCGGTGCTGCCAGCAGCGACGCTGGCTGAGATGTCGTCGTTGCGTGCAGCGGAAATTGGCCAAAGCGAGATACAGATACTGCGGTCGCGGCTCAGATTCAGACTCCGCAGAGCCGCGGACGCGCTTACATCGATCGGTTTCGCCTAATAAAGCGACCGCGATCGCCACGCTAATTAAAATAATTGAAATTTCTCACGGGAAACGCGCATCGCGACACTTGCAGGGCATCCTTTGGATCTGGTCTCCATCCTCCTCCATTCTGATTCCCATTCCCAACCCATATCCGTTGCTAGTGCGGCTAATTGCAAATTGCAACATGGACAAGTGGACATGTCCAACAATCGAATTGACAGCTGCTTTACCTCCTGTCCCTGGCACATTTGATGGACATTAACATGGATCATCGGCCGTTGTCTCTGTGCTGCCAGGAGGCGTACGAGCCGGCGAGGATTCCAGCATAAATGCATAAATTTCATTAGTCGCTGACAGCAGGATCGCTTCCCGCTAGTGTCGGGCACCTAAATTAAATGTCCGCCTAGCTAGCCGGCCTCACTAAATAATTCAGCTTTTAATGATTGCAGATTGTTAACCATTTTTTTGTGGTTTTTGCTTATTTTTATTCTATTATTTTTTTTCTTTTTGAATGGCATTTTAAGGATTCCAAAGTCATTCCTAAAACTAGGAAAGCTTTTTCCAAATATTTTTACATATCATTAAGTAAAGCTTAATAATATACAACAAATATAAAACTTGCATCGGTCAAACAATTAAGGCCAAGAAAACTCATCTAACTTTTAATGAACAAATCAAATCACAGTCAATAAAATTTATAAACTAAAACTTTCGCTTTTAAATGAAAATTTATAAAAAAAACTGCAGTAAATTTAGGAAAAGAATTTATTAAAAAAAAATGTATTACCAGCAATAGTAGCTACATTTAACCTAATAATTCATAATTAATTGCCGTAGGGTGCAGAAACCTTACATAAAAAAGGACAAACTTGATTTAGCAAAGCTCAGAACTTATTACAAAATTAAAGTTAAGTAAAATAAGGGAAGCTGATATTACCAGGAATAATAAATCCAACATGATATTTCCAATTATTGTATTGTCTTTTTGTTTATTTTGATGAGTAATTTCCTGAAAATGTAGACCTCAAATAAAATGGGTTAAAAGTAGCGCAGGAAATGCTGACAAAAATAATAAAAAAAGGCCACTAAACGCAGTCACAAGAAAATATTGTTGCCGGCGATCGCGATTCGTGGATCGTGGCATGCGCACTCTGATCGAGATTGCAGCGACAGATAGCGGACCGAAGTTACGATCATACATATGCATATAGCGTCTAGGTCCAGCTCGCACTGGCTCCTCCAGCTCCTCCAGCTCCTCCAGCTCCTCTAGCTCCTCCGGCAGTCCCGCCTCGGGGCCGTAAAGTTGTCGAAAATGATTTGCAGATCAAGATTTGGGAGCACAATTTATGTGATAACCCACTAAGAGCAGCCGAAAAAATACTAGAGAGAGAGAGCAAAGCAATTGCTATGCCAGATCTGTGCCGTGCTGTTCCGTTCCATGCCTCCTCCTGGCTCCTTCCGCCTCCAACTGGGTCCAATTAGTGCGTGGACTGCGGCTGCATTGGAAATGCATGGACAATTGTTAGTGCCTCCATGTAGCGCTAATAATGACGCCTTTAAATGTGCAATAACAATTTTTGAGGCGCGCAAAAAGTGCCTTCTATATATATATCTACATCGTGCATCGTACGGCTATATCTGTCCCGAGTGTGTATGTGTATGAGCAAGAGCAGTAAGTACCGCCCATAGGCTGGAAAACCAGCTACTGCCCCCTCATCCCGTCCAGATCGATCTACACAAAAAAGCTGCTCATGAGCTACGTGAGTTTTTTACTGATCAGCAGAAGATTGACTTTGATCTGTTGGTGGTAATGGCTGGATGGTTAATGGGGCAGCCTGAGTGCGGATTTCACTTAGCCAGCAGGCATCTCAAATCTCAAAATGTGAGTCATAAATACCTGGCATCTCTCTTGAGGCACATTGCGCATACGCACTGTTGGCACTTGGAACACTCTGCCCGTGATAATATTATGATAATGAGCATAGAGTCAGATTGCCTTGACTTCTTTTTATCACTCAGCGTACCTCATTTGCGTGTGATTTTTGTTCTGCGATTGCAAAATCAAGGGGAAATCCATTGCTTTTGAAACTTCATTGAATGTAATGTGAAGAGGCGAAGGAATCTTTGGTTTCCACGGGAATCACAACACTCCCACACACGTCATTTATCAGTTAGCACTGATAATGATTTTCCTAACTGATTGCTGCTGGAGAAAAACAGTTGAATCATGGGAAGCGGATATTAAGTACATATTTTATTGGTTTTTGGTTTTTGAGTTTACTAATAATTATTATAAAAATGTCAACTTGATAGATTTATTTAAAGATGCTTTATTGATATTAATCTTAGAACTATCCAATTTAATTATTAAACTTAAATCCTATCACTGGTTAAACATTTAAATACATTAAATACAATGCCCACCCAATCTTCTTAAATAATAAATAAGTTTTTGGGTTATTTTGTAGCAAAAATAGACTTTATTTAATGCTTATTTAAATATTCAAACAATTCAAAAGTTAATTTCTCTGAATGAAAAATGTATAATTGAAATTACAAGCTCAGTACTTATAAATCCAAAAATATACTTAGATTTTTCTGATAATTTGTATTTTCATAAAATGTAGGGTCCAAAGCTCGTTTATAATATTGTTTATCTAATAAACAGGCAATTAATTGTTTACCCATTCATTGGTTTTGAAGGATTTATAGCCTCTTTTGTGGTCGCAATCATTAATCAATTTAATAAACTCCATCTGGCTGATTTAAAATTGGGTGCATGTCGGCCCCGTTGAACCAAATTAAGCCCTTGGGAGTGGCCCCAGCCGCCCAATTGAAATGCCAGCTCATGTCCGGGGCACTGGGACTTGGAGCAGGAGGTGAACACTGGACACCGGACCAATGGGGCTGAAATCTCGAGACCGCCCGGGCGACAGCTGAACAAAGTGTGTGTCAGTTGCAGTCAAGTGGAGCCATAAAGCTCCATGATCCCGCAGATCGACGGTGGCGATGCCGATGCCGTGTCAGCTACTGCGATCAGTCACCCGGCGAACGCGAATTGGGATTGGGATATAGATTTGGCTATGGCTTTGGGCTATGCATGATGTGGACTCGAAGGTGGACGGTCGGGTGGGCGGCATAGCATTCGCATTCGAATTTGGATTTATGGGCTGCCCAGCGTCAGCTTAATGAGCGACCTGCATCCATAATGCCGATGTGAGGGAAAAACCAAAAGGAAAACTTGGATAAAATTGAGAAAAACCGAAAAGGAAAAAATAGAGAAAAACTCAATGGGATTAGATTAGACGGCGCGCAGCTGTCGTGACAGGTTGAGAGCTGAGTTTGGAGTTTGGGAAACGCGCACGAATGAGAATTTATGGCCAATGCCAGGCGAGCTGGATCTCGAGCGAGCACCGAGCTGGGGCAATATTTTATAATGACTTCATTACAAAAAAAGGAAACAAAATCAAATAAAGAGCAAAGGAGTCTCGGCCGAGTCCCACAGGCTGGAAAATTGTAATAAAAACTTGGCTTTATTTTGACTTTTCCTCTGCCAAATTTGGCCGCTTTGATTCGTCGCATAATTGGCAATTATCGTTGTGGTCCGAGACGTGGGCGATATCCTCTACTTCTTATATATTTTATTTCTCTCTTTGAGGTGGCACGCAATCCCTGCGGGTTGTCTTTGTGTGTGCACAGGATTTATGCACTAATGCCACATTGTGGCTCATTGTTTATTGATCGGCTTGGTGGGCATGGTCAGGTGCGGCTAGCGGCCATTTATTAATTGCAATTCCATTCACTTTGCCTCCAGTGGCGCGAGCTTAGCCTTAGGCCCCGGCCCCGCTAGTGAATGTGGCTCACAGAAAAATACAAAATAAAAATAGAGAGAAAAAATAGTGCAACTCCTGCACGCACATTTGCATTTTATGGCTGAAATTAGCGTCTAATTGGAGTTTACACGCTGCATATTTTATTCGCAAATAAATTGTGTTTTTGCAGTGAGCTCTGAGTTTTTTTTTGGGGGGGTTTGCCTGCCGAATTTGTCAGCGTTTCTCGCTCTCTCAATTTAAAGGCAAGTGCTTCGAGCCACTCACTCACAAATACCCATAAAAACCCGGGGCACACACACTCCGTTTGGCTGCAATGGCTGCTGCTCGACTTTGGCCTATGCGGCGTATGCGTGTTTTTTATAATTGCAAATCACAACTACCATAGCTCACGCACTCGAAGTCGCACTGGCACACACACAACCGCATGCACACACTCACCTGCCCCGGCACAGGTGGCTGGCGGTAGGCGTGTTCATTAGCCGGCCTTAAAACGCACACACATCTTTCCAAAATGGCGAACATATCGCCGGGCAGCAAACTTATAAATTGAGCAACCAAATGCCAATCTTGAAAGTGACACAAATCGCCCGAGTCGCAGGTGGCGATTGCTCAGAATTATTCGGTGAGATCAGCATACAAATCAGTAGAGTTTTTCCCAGGTGATGAATCTTAAAATAAAAACTAAATTAAAATACTTTAAATGTTAATTTTGAACAGAATTTAAGTTTTCAAAGGAAGATTTGGTGATTTAAAGAATATAGTTATAATCCGTTTAGGGTATTGGTTTCTGTGTAAAAACGGATACAAATAAATTCATTTCTGTAATTAAACAATATTTATATATAAAAATATTAAATTAAAACTAATAACAAAGCGTTAAAGAATCGTGTTCTTGATTTATTAAGGTTCAACTTCCTAATAAGTACTTTTGTTGCATTACTCTAATTAGTGAAATGGATATAATGTGAATGGTTTTATAAGTGTTATTTATTAAAAGAATAACTTATTAGGAAACATTTAATTTATTCTCTTAGTTCTTCTTAATTTTTTTATTGTTTGCATCTCGAATTAATTTATATTCATTAAATTAAATAATTAATTTTCAATTTTTACCGATATATTGTGCCGATATAAATTAATTTAAGATTTATTTAAGAATTATTATCAACATTTGCGTTTTGCCTGATTTTTATTCAGGGTACTATAATTTACTTAGAAGCTTACAACGCAGTGAAGAACACATTTCCGACCATATAAAGTATATATATTCTTGATCAGCATACAGAAAAGCATTACGAATTGAAATTAATACATTTTTGATGATTATGATCAATTTTCAATTTCGCCCATGATCCAATTACAAATTTTAAGGGGATACAAACTTTGGCTTCCCGAATTTAACTTCCTTTTTTATTTTAGGTTAATTATTGTCTTTATTCAAGGTGTATTTCATTTTAATTAAAATAAAATGTATAAAAGCAGACATTCTCAATAAAATTAATAAATTTAATAAAGACCGAAACATACAATCTTTTGGTTGGAAAGTCAATTAGCAGCTATATAAAACAACAAGTCAAAGCCCTTTCCTGAAATAATAGCAAGCTAATTTTGATTTATTTATACTAAAATCGGAAAGTTGAAGGCTTCGCAATAAAAATTACATATCAATATAAACAAATGTAACAACCATCTTGAGTGACATTTTATAACCTGGAGAGTAGAATTGAAACTGAAACTTTGGCAGCATATACTTTTATGGAATTCGCACCTGCAAAACATGGAAGTAGCTCGAGGATTTTCCTTGAAATCGGATGCATTGCATGTCGTCAACTTGGCCGCTGTTCCGCCAGTGGCAGCGGTGGCAGGTGGGACTTCTCCTGTTTCCGCAGCTGCTCTGGCTGCTCCTGCTGCGGCATGTTGAACAAGTGCTCAGGATCGGAATCGAAATCGGAATCGGGAGTTATCTCTGAGCAGTGGTGGCGTTGCCGCTGCCGAGTGACAGGCGGTGGCTACCAAGCGGGCACCTTGAAATCCGATACGCCATTTGCTGCTCCGACTAATCCTGATGCGGTGCACCGACTCGGCCCACTCTGGCCTGGCTCTGACTCTGGGCTGGCATTTTCCAATTAACTTCGCATTAGCCACCGCCCAAAGTTGGGTTCTAGCGAGCTGCTTATTCATATTTCCCTGCTGCTGCTGCTGGCTGTCAGTTGGGGCCATGTAACGTCATCCCGGAACATGACAGACGCGGGCTAATCCTCCAGCCACCATCCACACCAACGGCCTGGAACGCTAAAATTATTAACGCCATTAACGGCAATAGAAATATTTGTGCAGGCCGGCCAAAAAGCCCCATTCCACATCCCCATCCCCACACCCATACCCAATCCTCTCCAGCCAGAACCCGAGCCCCTCTCGGCATTATCCAAACGGGTTCCGGCGCGGATGAGGAGAAAATTACAAGTCGTCGTGGCTACAAGCGCCTGCGACTGTGGCCCACAAATGTGACTAATGGCATTTCTGAATGCAGATTCAGCCCCGAGCCGAGCACCTGGTGGATGCGGTTCCGCAGGGGGAGTTGCGAGCAGCCAACTCCTTTGCAGTTCTTTAAGTTTATGGGCAACAATTTTTAACGCCTTGCCAGGGAGAGCAACGACACAGAGATAAAAATATGGGGGAATTTTGTAGAATAATAGACATTCCGTTGAGAATTCTAGTAAAACGCAGGCACCCGAAGACCCTTATGTTTTTTGACTTATCATGTCAATTTAAATATTGAATATTAAATCATATTTTTAAATATAAAATGGAAATATTTTCGAATAAGCTTAACTAAAAAACCATATAGACTACGCTCTTTTTGCGACTCAACCTCCCAATTTCTCTCTGTGCTGCAGATTCCATGTGCGTGTGCTTTTCTGCAGCGTCATTAATTTTGCCATGAATTGACAAAAACATCATAAACTACTTGTTGAACAGAAAATCCACTTCGGGCGACAGCATCCCAGCATCCTAGCGTCGCGGCAAACCCAGCCCACGCGCCAATGGGGCCCAGCTGAAGCCAATCCATGCCAATCCGGCCGAATGGGAGTTGGGAGATCGGAGCGATTGGGAGATTGGGAGATTGGAAGAGGGTCTTTGGATGAGACTGCGATGCCGTTGCCGCCCGGCAGGCTCATGTTCGATGCTCCGCTGCTGCCTGTGCATCTATGGGGAGCGGCTGGCTCATAAATATGCCAATGACTTGGCCTCCATCCGTTCCTCCAGCTCCTCCGTCTTATCCTCCAGCAGCCATGTGACCTGCAGCTGGAGGGCTTATGCCAAATTAATGAGTCCAAAGAATGTCATTTCCTTGATCATCTTGTAATGGGTGAAAAAGTGAAGGAGGTTTCGCGTTGGTTTATAAATTGGGAGAGGCCTTTGACTGTGAGTCATAAGGGGGGGATAAGCTTTATCTCTTATGGAATTTAAGCTCTTATGGAATTTATCTATACAAAAGTTGTAAACCTGGCCACGCCTATAAATATGAAGATAAACTTCCAAACTGTATTAAAATGGCCTTAAAAAGAGCCAAGATTTGTTTAAGATTTTAGAGATTGCCTGATGTCACTTCCCTTCTAGTTAACTTTAATTAACTTATGGTAAAAAATACATCTTTCCGAGCCTACTAAAAATGTTCTTTAATGAAGGCCAGGTTGTAGCGGGGGCCCGCTTAGGCTTCTCTGTGACCCACACGGCGTATGCTCAATGTTAATTAACGTAATGATCTACAATTTAAGCCAACAAACGTTTACAAACAGGCAACAGCAGTTGAATGTTTAATGGACGCTCCAGTCCCAATCAGCACCCTTTCCCCTAAGCCACAAAGCCGAACCCCAAGCTAAACCCACCTCCTGTGATCCCATCTCGAAAAACAAGTAGCTGGCAGAGAGATCCGGGCAGAAGGTAAATCGAAGCCGAGATTAATAGCGATAAGGCTATTGATTAGCATTTTAGCCACCGCCATTAGATGGAGGAGCGAGGCAGCCGAACAGCAGACTATGTACAGATCCACTCTAGATGCTATCATCTCCGGGATAGGAGGAGGGCGGGGATCGAATCGCAGCGAATCGGCTGGGATCGTAAGGTGTTGCAGGCATGCAATGGGTAGATAATTCAGGCGGATGCAAGGCCAAAACCAGACACCATTGCTGATCGAAAATTAAGCGCATGCCGGCAATTTGCATAAAAGCAGTTTAATGTTTAAATGTTTTATTGAATCGCAGCTCGATTACACGGCAACGGCCCGAGAGGACCAAATGAAGCCGCGTCTAATTTGCAATGCAAATCCGGAGAGGCAGGGAGAGAGTCTGGCGGGGCGACTAAACTATTTGAACCTCATCTGGCCAATCTTAACCAGGGACTCATCTATTTGTAAGGAGCCAGGCCGAGCCGGTTTTTTAATTATGAAAAAAAACCGATAAGTTATCAGGGAGAACGTGCTGGCTCCAAAAGTGGGAAACGCTGCTCCAAAACGCTGATCAGTTGTCAATCAAAGGCGACGACGCTGATGCTTCACACTCGTCGCGGATCAGCGGAGGCTTTGGATCGGGTGTCGGGACAGGGTCTGGGACAGGGACCATCATCATTAGTCGCTGCCGGAGACATAGAGACACGTTTGATAGCGGCCGACGACGTGCAACTGCGACAACAGGCCGGGGCTCTAATTGCGGAATGGCAGCTGCGATCTGGAGTCTCAGGGAACTGAGTCTTTCAGCTCGGCGACTCGAACTCGAACCTTATCCAACTGTCAGCGGCACTCAGCGCCGCAAAGTGACGCCTGATCTTGAACTGGTTCTGTTGCCGCCGCGATCGCGACGCGGTGGTCCGCAGCCATCAGAATCCCAGACAGCCGCATATGCAAGTGGCTCCCGTCCACGTCCACGTCCACGTTCATGTCCATTCCAATCCAATCCAATCCATTCCCATTCCCATTCCCTCTCTGGGCCTTTCCAATTCGCAGCCAAAGCTACGATTTTCGGGCCCTGCTGTGACCAAATTGCGTATCGAGTGATCACGAGATATCCAGAGTTTCGGGGTCCGCCGAGGTCTACCACATGCAGTGTCATTACTCGATTGGCGCAGGAAATCATAAATTAAATTCGATTGTTTGACAAGGCTCGCGAAATGTTTCCATTTGAGCCATAAGCGACGCGTCGCCCCACTCCACTCCATATCATTTACACGAAAGGAAAAATATGGTCAAGAAGAAGGAGTACCACTTCATTTGGGATAAAGAAATCAAGATTGATTGCTTCTTAATCAGAAC
Organism: Drosophila tsacasi; assembly: GCA_018904565.1. Taxonomy (NCBI): domain Eukaryota; kingdom Metazoa; phylum Arthropoda; class Insecta; order Diptera; family Drosophilidae; genus Drosophila; species Drosophila tsacasi. The sequence continues at coordinate 4,328 of JAEIHY010017675.1, read as the reverse complement.
TTGAGAGTTTTCTAACTGAGCATAACATGTGAAGACTTTATTCAAGCATCTTTTCAAACTTATACTTGGTTTCGAGTAATATTTAGATCATTTTGAACTTACTTTAATAATTTAAAACATTTAAGACTATAGAATCTAAACAACATAATAATTTCCTTTTTTCCCTGTGCACGATCGGATATCACTGGCTCTACAATTAGTACTACATGCAACTGCAACTGCATCTCCATCCTCCATCGTCCATCGGAGCTGGAGTCGGATTCAGAGCCCGAGTCGGAGGATGGATCCAAAATGGGCAAGTGGCCGGCCTGCCGTTCGTACATTCGTGTAATGTTGGCCAATGCTCCCCCCAAAATTGGCGTGCAGCGGAAAAATGAGACAACGTGATCCATGAGACTCTCAAGCGATCCAGCTGGAGAGATTCCAACTGCAGCAACAGCTCCAGCTCCATGCAGCACGCACATAATTCATAAATGTTGCCACAGCCATTGCCGCCGCGGCAGCAATGGCGGGGATTGGCGGTATCTGCATCTGAGTATCGCTGTCTGGCCTGGCCTGGGGAGATTCATAGGCACGCACTTGGCCACCACACTTCACTCCTCCGATCTGAGTTCTCCGGTGTCCACTCTCTGCTCGCTGCATATGCCATCAACACCAATCGCCAAATGGCGTTCGTGTGTGGCAAGTGACACACGAGGCGCTGCAGCACAGCTGGATGCGTCTCTCTCTCTCGCCGCATCTAGATCTCGGTTCCAGCTAGTGGCTGGTGGATGTGGTGTGCCAACAATGCCGGCAAATGGAGGCCATCGATCAGAGCCCCTGGGGATGTCAAGGCACAGGATTCCCACAGCCCGGAGAGAAGTGAGATCTGGATAAAAAGGCACTGTGCTTTGGGTATGTTATCCTGACCAAGGGGCGTGTTATCTATTGCTAGCTGGAATTTAAATATATTTGTGGGTTGGCCATTGTGGTTAGTCCTTAATGCATATTCCCACGGTATATTTAACATAAATAAATCTATTTTAAAGAATGCCAGAAAGCAGTCCAAACACTTTCCTCGATTATGAAAAGGTATCGTTAGTTATTTGAAGTTACGAAGTGCTTCTTCATTATTTGAATGCAGATGCCGGGTTTAGTGTTAATATAAACGAAACCCTGAGTTTTCTGATAATGCAGTTGTGTTTATTGCTTCTCGTTTAGTTTAGCTTAGTTCGACATTAGTTTAGCTACGCACTAGACGACGTCGTTCGCTCGCTCGTTCGCTCACACTTTAAAACTTAATTAAAGGTTAATCACTAATAGCAGAATGGGGGGTGGTCCTTAGCTCTACAAGTGGTTAGATCCACTCGGGCCGCTGCTATGAGCGGATGCTACCCAGCAGCGGCGTGCTCTCGGCAGCCTTTGAGGTAATCACGGTATGGCGGGAGCCGGCAGTGGCCGGAGCAGCCGGTGGTGGCCTTGGTGGCCAATTGCTAGGCCCGGGACGCTCGTCCTCCGCCTCTTCGATGCGCGATTGGCGCGCCTGTCGTCTCTGCTGGCTCAACTCGTGCAGGTAGAGGGCGCTCAGGCACATATCGGCCACGCCCACGTTCAGCGGAGTCCGGCCAACGCGCGGCTCCATGCCGCAGAGACCGTAGAGCAGGGTCTCCCCAGGACCCTCCACGCGGCCCTCGGCACGGCTGAGTCCCAAGTGTTGCATGCTGTCAGTGGGTCCCATGCTAGCGGACAGGTTCTGTTGCAGCATCTGGCGGAAATCGCTGCCGGCGACTGGGAATCCTCCCGAGGCTGGACCACGACTCAGTCCCGCTGCCACGCCTGGGCGCAGGGACTGCGAGATCTCCAGCTGGTGTGGCGTCAGCTGGGCGGCCAGCACCGAGTTGGCCAGGGAGCAGTACTCCTCGCCGATGGTGCCGAACGAAACAAGGCTGTTGGTCAGCGGGTTCTCCTGCACCGTCGAGGTCTTTGCCTGCACCAACTCACCTACGGCATGCTCTCGGACGCCGCGCAGGAACTGCTTGGCCTCCTTGGGCATCTGCCACTCCGGATTGTTCAGCGTGAAGCGGAGCAGCGACATCTCAGTCTTGCCGCCGGCCAAACTCCGCTGCTGCGGATCCTGCTGCTGCTGTTGCTGGTGCGGCTGCTGGGTGGCTGGGCGGGTCATCTCCTCAAGCTCGCTGGTCAGCTGCCAGTCGGGGTTGCCGTGCTTGCGCACATCCATCTGGGCAAAGGAGCAGACATTGCCCACGCCGCGCACGGAGACGGTGAAGGTGCGGAAGAAGCGAACCAGCTCCATGGCCTTGGGCCGGAACACAAAGATCAGCACGAAGGGTGTGACGAACGGGCTGAACACTTCGCTGAGCAGGTAGCCGGCCTTGAATTGGAAGAAGTTGCCGAATTCCTGACGGACGCGAGCTGTGTGCGCCTGCTGTCGCCACTCTGAGGGCAGGTAGTGAACGTGCGCCAAGATGGCGGTCATCAGCTGTTCAGGACACCAAATGAGGTTCTCGTCGGGAACGAGGGTCCTGGCAATCACACCCACAGTGGTGAGCACAGCCATGATGGTAACTACGTGCTCCACCTCCGCGACATGGATCGAGTACATGGTCAGCAGCAGGAGGAAGAGCAGCAGGCCTCCGCTGACGAAGAGAAGGTTCCTGGCTATCACAGCGAGCAGTGGCGACGAGAAGGAGTTGAGGTAGCGGTCAGCGTACTCGTAGGCCCGGTTCAACCGCGCGTCCAGTTCGTGATCCAGCTCGTTGAAATGGCGCAGGTATAGGCGTCCGTAGTTCGACCACGTGCGCAGTCCCAGGGCGCCGGGCTCCTTGCGCAGGATATTCGCGTAGGAGAAACTAAAGTAGATGAGCTGCCACACGAAAATGACCGGAGCCAGCAGAAGGTTGAGCAGCGCCACTCCCAGGATAAGCTTGGACAAACGCTGGGCCAGCTCCGTTTGATTGCTCCTCACCGCAAACTCATCCCTGAGCTGCCAGTTGTTCTGGAAGGGCGATCCCGGTCCGCGGAACAGGATAAAGTCTATGTTGAACAGCATTCCACGGCTGAGGGAGACCACCTCCCCGATCAGCGGCAGGCGGAATCGGACGGGCAGCAGCTGCTTGTTCATCAGCGCCACCAGGTAGTTCTTGAAGCGCAGCACCCGATGGTAGATGTCTAGCTCGGTGAGCGACTCCTTGTCGATGCACATGTGCTGCTCGGCCTGGACCCGTCGGATGCGCTGCTGCACCTCGTGCCATGTGAAGTTGTCCAGCTCGGAGTCCTCGATGTGCAGCGCCGTGTTGTAGAACCGCCGGATGTCCGCGAACTGGGTGATGTGATAGACCATCTTCAGCAGACGGATACCCAGGTAGATGGCAGCAATGAACACAATCAGGTAGGTGAAAAATCCCACGCGATTTCCCCACTCCGACGTGGGATAGATAACGTCGGAGAGCGTGGTCTTCGTCCCGTTGTGTGGGACATCGCCAAAGAGTTCATCGTAACGGACGAAGTGCGTCGCAAAGACCAGCAGCCAGACGACGAATCCGAACTCCAGCACCTGCAGCACCTCGTCCAGAACGATCACTTGGAAGCCGTGCTTCTGCTGGTACTGGTACATCCGCGAGAAGAACGAGTCAAGGTCCTCTATGTGATTCCATCGCGCCCGTCCCGTCTCCGGGACCATGTGTATCATGACGCCACTGTTCCGGGGCGTGTCCTCGGCCTCGTGTTCTGTGTCGGGCTCCTCCAGCGCTTGCTCCATCCCATGGTCGTCGAGGGGGTCTAAATGCGCAGCAGCTGCCTGCGTTTTTGCGTCTTTCGCTTTTTCTGTTGTTGTGATGACTGTGACGGGCGGGTGACGCTGCTCCTGGAAGGGACTGGCCATCTCCTCGTCCAGCGAGCGGTAGTTAATGTGGGGGCTAGACATCGCGCCCAAGGTCAACCGTGCTGCCTATTTTTATCGTCGTATATTATACGTTAGAAAATTCTTCGTTCGCCTTTGTTGTTTGATTTTACTGAATCTCCCGAGCCAGGGCTGCAGCGCCCAGAAGAACAGCTGTTCGTGTGGTTCATGTTCATTGTAGAGCTGGGGAAAAAATCGATTCTCGAATCGATTAATCGATCTTTTTTAATTTACTCGATTCATCGATTTA
>JAEIHY010017674.1:0-18336 GCA_018904565.1 Drosophila tsacasi | reverse complement strand
ATTAAAGCGTCGGCTTACGCTATGTTATGCGAATGCATTTAAAATCCAATTCAGTGTAACACGCAGCCTCGTTACAAATTCAAATAGATTTATTTCGATAATATTACACAGTCCCAGCTCCGCATAGCAATGCTCGATGTGCTCATGCGGCGTTTGTGACTGTAAGATGAAATCCCAGCCAGTATTATATCGTTGTTGTTGGAGCTGATGTGCACCAACGATGAAAGAGTATATGGCACACTATTTTTCTATTTTAACCGAACACGAAGATTTCCCCTGCCTTCACAGTACTGACAAATTGACAGGCTTAATTCCCGCTTGGTTAGTTTTCCTTAAAATGCTGTGAGATGAATTAAAGCGTCGGCTTACGCTATGTTATGCGAATGTATATTTAAAATCCAATTCAGTGTAACACGCAGCCTCGCTACAATTGCAAATATAATCAGCAAGTTCGGCAATGCAAATTATTAAGCAATCCAAACGTTTTTTAGTTTTGCCTTAAGTTCCGTTGAACACAGAAAGAACGGCTTAAAAGTATTAAGGGTTTTATAAATATAAATAGTCTGAGATCACACAGATCAACTGCCATTTCACAGTCCCAGCTCCGCATAGCAATGCTTGATATGCTCATGCGGCGTTTGCGACTGTAAGATAAACCCGACCCGTATTATATCGGTGTTGACTAGCCATCTCATGTATAGTCGATGAAAACGTATGTGCCACATATATACCAAATCTACCCATTTCCATCCTTCACAGTACTGACAAATTGACGGGCTTGAACCCCACGCCTCGTTAGTTTTCTTTTAAAACGCTGTGAGATGAATTAGAGCGTCGGCTTACGCTATGTTATGCGAATGTATACTTAAAAACCAATTCAGTGTAACACGCAGCCTCGTTACAAATGCATAATTAGTTAATTCCATTAGGATACACAGTCCCAGCTCCGCACAGCGATGATCGATGCGCTCGTGCGGCGTTTGTGACTGTAAGATAAAATACCAGCCAGTATTATATCGTTGTTGTTGGTGCTGCTCTTGTGCACCAACGATGAAAGAGTATTTGGCATACGACTACCTAGATGTACGCTGCCGGGTAAATTAATTGAATGCTGGACCTATTAATTGAATTTGCATTTCCTCTCTTTGCAGTGCAAAAGCAACATCAGCTCAATGGCAAAATGGTGGACGTGAAGAAGGCCTTGCCCAAGCAGAATGACATGCAGGGAGGCGGCGGCGGAGGTGGACGCGGTCAGGGTGGCCGTCCCGGGGGTAATCGTGGCAATATGGGCGGCGGTGGGGGCCAGTATGGCAACCAGAATGGAGGTGGCAACTGGGTAAGTACTCTCAGATGACCTTCCAAGAAAGCACTGATTTTAATATGGAATCTGGTCTATTGACGTTGCAGAATGGCGGCGGCAATTGGGGAAATAACCGCGGGGGCAACGACAACTGGGGCAACAACAGCTTTGGCGGTGGCGGCGGCGGCTACGGCGGTGGCAACAACAGCTGGGGCAACAACATGGGTCCCTGGGATAATGGCAATGGGGGTGGCAACTTCGGCGGTGGCTCCAACTGGAACGGTGGTGGCAATGAGTTTGGTGGCTACCAGCAGAGTTACGGCGGCGGCCCACAGCGCGGTGGTGGCAACTTTAACAACAACCGCATGCAGCCATACCAGGGAGGAGGCGGCAACTACAACAAAGCAGGTAAGCGGCAGCAGCAGGAAAGAATCTATGAACAGTTCCCAGATAACGAGACACAGTACCCTGACACCTAACTGTTAGAGCTTGGATAGCGTTTGGATATTAATTTTACCCTGGCCATCTCTGTGATAAGCGTATAAGAGTTCATGCCGAAGTACATCCTAACACGCAGCCACAGTTTGAGTAGTCAGCAAGCAGACTCCACTAGTGTGGACTTAGTAATTAGCAGAAGGAAAGAAAGTGGATTTGTTCTAAAAGATCCTGGGTTTTTTTTTTTAGGCGGTGGCAACCAAGGCAACTATGGCGGCAACAATCAGGGCTTCAATAACAGTGGCAACAACCGCAGATATTGAGAAAAAGATGAGATACCAGACGAGGTGAGACATTCCCTTAACCACCATAAACTTCCTTAGATAAAGCCAAAAAGGCAAAGGCAGACCGTCTACTTAACCAAACACTAATCCAACCCTCTATGACCATTGATTAACAAACGTTTTTTCGTTAATTTTTTTTTTTTTTAACTTCGATTTTGTTTATAAACTAGAGCCCTTATCGGCAATTTTTTTGTAGAAGATTGTAACAGCATCTCAGGGACTGAAAAGCAAACATGGCTAAGACAGTCCGACCCACCCTACTCAACAACTACAACCCTAATTAAGCCTTACGTATTTAGTTTCTAAACGTATTTAGAGAACAAACCTACAACCAAAAAACCAATTAAGAATTCCCATTTTGCATACCAATTGTTTTTAAATAACGTTTCTCATTTATCGACATTTTATAGGTGATAATGTAAAAGTCGCTCAGTATAAGCCCAAATATCAAAATCAAGTAAACGATACGCAATTCAATGATCAATAACGAGTATGAACGCACGTTCATAGACATAAGAAGTTTTCCGAGCACCACAAAACCAAACCAAACATGACAGAAGAGGGAGTGAAATCAGGATCAGTGCAGTGCAGTCGTTGTTCAGACTTGGAGTAGAACAGACAGAGAGGGAGATCAGTACCAAAACCAAGCAAGACCAGACCAGTGCAGTCCAGTACAGTGCAGAGCAGTGTGTGTGTGTGGGATAAAAAGACTACTAACAGATCGTTCAGAGACAGAGAGAGATCTCAGATCGCACACAGCTAGCAGCGAGCAGGAAGCAAGCAAGCAGTACACGTACACAGCAAGAGCAGCTGGCCAGGATTCCATTCGATTTGTGTTTGCACATGGTGATTGATTGTTATGGCGCATCGAAACTCAGTATCCAGTATCCATAGAATTGTTAATTTAATTTCACATGATTGTAGCAACCAAGCAACTTAAGTAACATTGTAATTTGCGATAAAGCCCACAAGCTAAACATTTGTATTTCCACACCAACTACCCCAAGCCATAAATGAATCAGTTATATGTACAATTTCAAAGCGGCAGCCGAGAGACATGTTTATTTAATTGTAGAATGCAGCTCCAGCCCGGTGGCCGCTGGCAATTTTTTGATAATCAGTGCGCAGAACCACACACAATTTATATAAAAAAGAAACATGTATTACTTATAACGACTTTCAACTAGAATAAGTTCTCATAATTTTAAATCGAGTAGAGCGGTGCGGTCATTTTTAGCCGCCGCACGCTGCCCTAGACTTAATTTTTACAATTCAAGTTCCAAGCGAACCTTGACCGTGTGTGGAGGAACTTACTTCCGACATGGAACTAACTTCTTATACCCTCTGTTTTAGATGTAACGAAACACCACTTAATGTAATCCATACCTTTTAGCAAGCAGTCTGTACACGCAGTTGTCTGAGGTCAGTCAGCGTAATTATATTTAACAAAATTTACATTTTAATGTAGCGAAAAATACAAGATTCAAAAAATACACAACCCGAGTGTCGTCCACGAGCATTGTTGCTACCAATTCGATCCCTAAATCTTTGTAGTCTCAGCCCTGTAGTGTTGTAATTGTAGCAGCAGCAGCAGCAAAAACAGAAGCAGAAGGAGCGATCAGGCAAAAGGAGTGCAGGAGGAGGAGGCAAGTAGCAGAGGCAAGTAGCCAGCAGCCAGCAAGTAGGACCAAGTCCAAAAGCCAGCCAAAAGCAAGCAATTGTGTTTTGTTTCTTATCATAGCAAGTATTATGGGCGGGACTATCTCGTTACTCGCTTTAACTGGTCAACAGGTTTCTTTTTTCCCAATTATTTGAATTTAATTGAATTGCCCAACACCACTTGTATGTCCTCCCGTGTCCTGTCTCATTTACAACAACCATGTAAATATTATTGTAATTTCCGTTGCAAGTCGGCTGTGAAAAGTACGCGAAGCGATGAGAGACGCCCGCCGCGCTACTACTTAAGCAGCCACGGACCTCAGCTCCGCACTTGCAACACAGCACCTGGACGGTGGGACTCGACGATTCTTCAGTCCAGTCCTCCAGTCTCTCTGAAAGGGGTAAGTAGAGCACACAACTCTGGCCATTGTTGTCATTTGCAGGTGGTCATCAACGCGCGTCCATGGAGGCCCGAAGTGTAGCTGTTTTCGGTTACCCACCGAAACCGTTGGAATGAATGAATGGAACTAACCTTTTTATTTATTTATTTTTGATTGATTTTGTTTGATTTTAATAAAAGGAATGCAGTAAACTTAGAAATGTTTGAACTGGGTTTTGGGTCTTGGTTTTCGACTTCAAAATGCGCCAGTGTGTACACACAAGCCCGGCACTTGGTTCCATATTCCGTTGTGTCAATATGGCGTCGAAAAGTATGTGTCGCTAGTGGAATGGTGGAATTCAAAAATGCGCGGGGGTAACATTTTTTTTTTATGTATATAATAAGGATTAAGTAAAATAAAGTTTGTCAGATGTTAATTTCAAATTTTTGTTAAATAAAAAGAATGCATAGTTACTTAATAAAAAGACTGAAACATTAAACATGTTTTGTTAACCTGCCGTTATTAATTAATATACTTTCATACCAAGAAAATAAATTTACCGCAATATTTTATTATTAAGTAATTAAGATTTTGGTCCCAAATCGGAAGTAATGGTTAAATAACCATTACTAAGCTAAAAAATAATGTATTTAAATTTTGAAAGCTTTGGTTAGTTTTTATCGAGTCAATAAGTTTTCATACTGTAATGAAATGCAATTTTTTGACAATTTTAAATAAATCTACTTTGGATTTAGACGCTGATCAATAAGTTATAGGGTCGGAAATGAGTTATTCATACGTGGCAAGCTTTTAGCTAAAATTAAAATATATAGCATGAGGGAGGCCTGCATTACCTAACTGTTAATAAAAATTACACATCTAAGCGTTGTTTAATGATTTTTGTAACTTTATCATAATATTGGCGTAATTAAATTTAATATTTATTTATGTACATACCATTTTGGTAAAAATTAAAATTTTTAATGCAACTGGAAGAAGGAGTGCCTAAAATTGTTGAGCTTCTTGTACGTGTATAATAATTTGAATAAATAGTAGTGTTAAACTTTTCGTTTCACCTTGCTAAGTTAAAAACAACAGTTGGAAAATTCTACTTATTGCTGGCGGTCAAGGCAAGTCTTCACAACTCATTTTTTTCGACTTCTAACGACTGGCGACCGTGTGTGAGGATGCCCGTGGTCTAACCCCAACCTTAATAGGTCAGCTCACCTGGTTCATTGATAAATGAAGCATTCCAACCCACGACCGACTTTCGCGCTTGGTTTGGGTTACGGTCGGTGGTGCAGCGCAAAAAGGTCAGTGCATCGAGGGCAGAGCTCAGCGGAAAAGTAGTGCCGAGATCAGCGGAATCCGATGGCACCCGGGGGAGTTTATTTAGCCGGGGCAGTCGTAGAGCTCCGGCCAGTAGTGGAGCCAGCGAGCAAGTGGCAGGTCTTCGGTCTTTCCATCCGAATCTTCAGCTCTGGACTAAAGTTTTAAATATGTGGTATATGCGCGTGGCTGTGGTGCTGCTGGGACTGGCGGTGGTGTGCCGGGCGGACACCCTGGTCCAGTTGAATGTGAATCGTCCCTACAACGATGTGAACGAGAAGTTCGTGAGCTTTGCCGTTCGGCCAGAGGATCTCTACGATGCCTTGGATGGAAAGAATCGCAAGGCCGTGACGAACTTGGCCAATCTGCTGGGGGATGCGCACATCAAGTTCATCGGCGATTTCTACTTCGCCAGCAATGCACCGACTAGACTGCGGAATCCGACTAAGATAATCTGGAAGGGCTTCAATCGCTGGACGCGGTAAGTCCAGAGCTTCCAGCTCTCCAACCCTGCGTCCCTTCTCATCTAAAGTTTCCTTCTCGAAGAGCCGTCAACTGGACCATGATCATCCCGGTGCCTTACGCCCCCGACGAGTGGGACTCAATGCACACGCTGAAAATCCTGAACACCTCCTATATGGTGGGCATCACAGACTGCATCTGGCAGCTGGGCACAGACTTCGGCACCTCCAGGGCCAAGGACTACGTCCAGGAGCTGCGCACCCTAAAGCTGATGACGGACACCTTCAAGCCATATGTGGACGACTGGCGGCTAATGGGAGCCGACATCTCGGCGGGGAGCAGTGCGGATGAAACGAAGAGATATGTGGACATATCCAAGGATCTGAATGCAGCTTTTGGCTGGACCCAGTAAGTGGTTATTGAAATCCTTAAATAGAGGATTTTTGTAACTTTCAATTTTTTTTCAGACCTGTCAACATGCTGCCCAAGTCGAGTCTGGGCAGCTACCTATACGACAGTGATCCTGCTCTTCGAGTCCTCCAGCAGCAGGGTGTGCCCTTGTGGCTGTCTTTGCCTGAAGAGCGATCATCGCAACGACTGGTGGGCGACGAGACTACGGATGCCCTGCGCTGGGCCCAGACCCTCGGAGATGCGGCCAGCAGTGGTTTCGATGTGCTTTTCAAGCGCATGACCCTGGAGGACTTCGAGAGGCCCAACTTTAGTCTGTATGTGACAGCCGTCTTCAAGAAGGTGATGGGCTCGAGGGTATTCCCTGCACGTCCCCTGAATGTCTTCGCCCCGAGCAACAAGCTGTACACTCACTGTGCCAACGCCGTGTCCGGGGGCCTGGCTTTTATGGTGGTCAACACGGAGGAGCAGCCCACCACGATCACGGTGCGAAGTGCCAGTAGCCTGAGCAGCAGCGAGATCTGGCAGTTTGTGCTAACCGGACTGGACCAGAGGGTGCAGTTGAACAACGTCCGTCTGCATGTCAACTCTACACTGCCTCCCTTGATCAAGGCCCATGATGCAAGCAAGCCGCTACAGCTTATCACTCCCAGCATGTCGGTGGGCTTCTGGGTTCTACCAGACGTCAATCTGGAGCACTGCCAATTCACGGAGGTTGAGGCGGGCGAGTCGAGCGGTGAATCTCCCACGGATAAGCGACGTTCCCGCTACAGTTCGGCGGATCGTTTACTTCAGCGTCTGATCGAGGAGACAGCCGTGGCTAGGGGATCGGTTCAGAGTTCGATCAACCGGAATCGCCGCTTTGTTCCGGATAAAGAGGAGAGCTTAGACTCACTCCTGGAGCGTCTGCTGCAACACTTTAAGGAAGCGAATCCCGCAAAGAGAGAAGCGGAGGGTGGCAAGTCTCAATCGGTGCAGCCCCATGAAGCAATGGCTTGGTTGCATCACGTCCTCAAGGCATCCAGCGACATGACCAGAAAGAGGGCCAGGCGAGACACTTCCAGCTACTCCGGCCCCTTTTTCTACAACCGAAATGGCAAGAAGACAGCTATGACCAAGAAGATCACGGAGATACGGAAACCGGAAAGAAAGAGCAAGCCTTTGTTTGATTTTGACGAATTCGATGAGGAGAAGTTCTTTAAGCGTCTGGGAGAACAGCCAGAGGAGCCGCCCACCTATACACGCCTTCCCGAGGGCGATGTCCACCTGAAGCACATTGAGAGTGTGGACGGCGACGACGCTGAGCAGGAATCTGAACCCGTACTGCCCAAAAAGCGTAGGTCCAAGGCCAAGAGTCAGCTGAAAATCATTCAAATGCCAACGGAAAAGGATGACGAACAGGAGCCAGAACAGGAGCCAACCGAGGGACGAGGAAAGCTGCGTCTATTGCCCACAGAGTTCTTTGAGGCCCTGCCTGCTCCGAGGCCGAACAACCGATTGAATTTAGGGGCCACCTTAAACTCTCTGCTCTTTCCTGAACCCTTTTCCAGCAAAGCAACCATGGCAAAAAGCGGCCTTGCCAAATCGAAGCCTGTGGAAGAGGCCGAAGAGGATGTGGAACCCGTGCCCAGTGCCAGAAGGCGTCACTCCAAACTAGGTCATGTGGCCAACGATTTTCTGCAGGCACAAAAGGAGTTGGGCAAGCACTTCCTCAGCCACATCAGCGAGCATGAGCACGAGTTCTCCCTGGGTGATGAAGCTATCCGAGACGCACCTTTGGATTCTGGCATTTCGGCAAAGAAATCACCCGTCTTGAACATCTTTGGAGCCAAAGAAGGAACCTCTTTGCTTCCAAGGAAATTACCAGAGAAGTCAGCCGATGAGGGAATTACCTCTTGGTGGGATCTGCCGGCGATGAGAAGACGTCGAGCTGTTCCTCTGACGAATTCTTTGGATCAAATGCGATCGAATGCCATTGACAAGGCAGATGGCGAGGAAATGCTGCCTCTGGGAAGGTACACTTTCTACGAGTACAAGGTAGACGACGGTCAACCAAAGGACTCCGCCCAGCCGTCGGAGGAAAAGGAGTCCAAGATAATGAAGATCAGCAGGAACACACCGAGCACAGACAAGGATCACAGCATCACTTCCCTCTCCCAAAGCCTGGTTAGCACCGTAAAAACCAAGGTTTCTCGCTTTATCAACATCATCTCTAGCCACATGAACGAGTGGTACAACACCTTAACCAAGCATCTGGACACGGACATGGAACATCGAAGACCCCGCCTGCAAAACACCATCGAAAAGTAGAGAAAAGCACATAGAACCTAATAGAAATTACAAGAACCTATTGTAAATATGTGTTTATGTACAATACAATATAAATTGCATTTAGGAAAATATTATTTGTGCGATAATTCTCATGGAATTATCTCTCTCAAATGAAAAACGCAGGACTTAGGCAACGAACTAGATGGGCTTGGCCAAGCTTTTGCTAGGATGTTGAGCATAATACATTGTACTTATCTTATTTGCTGAATAATGAAATTAAAAATAAATACAATTTTATAATTGATACTTTCTTGAGATCTTGAAGCGTAGAATTTTCAGGCAAATATGATAAATGACCTCAACAAGGCAATTTAAGGGAGCCTGAAGCCAACTTAAAAAATTTGGCTTGTTTGAATTTTTAACCTTTATGGTTCTGTCTTACTGAACATTTATGTAATTTAATCTTTAGTTTAATCCTAAATAACATAAGAAAACTTTCCTTTATGGTTTTGTTTTTTACGTAATTAGCCTTTTACATATGTAGTATAAATTTCTTATGAGCTTAATCGCTCTTGCCCTCTTCGCGTTCCCCTTGAGTTCCTGCCGTACAAGAAGTAATAACGTTTTGGTTACAACAAATACGAATTACATCTCATTATTTTTCACATCATTTCAACCCCATTATTTAAGCCCATAATACGACTTGGCTAGCTTTGAAAAGCTCTCGGCAGGTGGCTGTATATATATACATATGTATATCCAGCAACGGATCTTTCTCTTACTGCTGGTAACTAGTTTTCTGCCTCGGTGCTCCTCTCTTTCGGCGGATGACCCCGCTTGAAGAGCCGGTGAAGAAGACGGGTGCAAAGAGGAGCCATGAAAGCGGGTTCTCCGCCGGCTAACCTGTTGCCACGGCTATAACTATGGCTATCAACGCGACTATGGCAAAAGCAACACCAATTTCAGGTGGAGACGATCGCGCATTCTCCGCAGCCTCGGCTACATATTCGAAGCTCGGATTCAGTCTCCGAGCAGTCGTTCAAGGCGAAGGTTGTACCAAGCTCTTGGATCTTCCGATTTCCGAATTCGCTTGCCATTCCGATTCGCTTCGCAGATAGTCCAAAGTGCAGGCAGCAGAAGCAATTGCAATAAATTATAGATCAGCCAAGAAGACAAAACAGGTGAGTGTGCACTAAAAAAACTTGTCGGCGAGCAGAAGCCGAAAACGGGTCAGTTCTAGACTTCTTTGTACATATATGTATCTTCTTTGGGACTGCGACTGCATTCGGGGCGGTGTTCTTCAGCGGTGCTTGCAAGCGTAACCAGAGCCAGTCTTTCAGTCTTCGAGTCTGTAAAGAAAGCAGAAACAGAAATCTTTGTGACGTGGACGTGAAGAAAAATACCCAGAGAAAAAAATCAGAAACTCAAAACTACATGAAACCACAGACTTTCTTTCTTTTCCAACCTTCCTTCGTTTTTCGGCAGCCAATGAACTTTATTTTACTTTGTTTTCGCCTGTTTTTTCGGCGTTTCATCATAATAAGCCATAATTACGCACATGTGTGAAAGTGAAAGTGTAAGTTTTCACAACAGCCCCCAAATCGATTTCATGACAGACTTTGACTCTGATAAACGATTGGAGTTGTGAAAATCTTCGCCGTCTGACCGAAAAACCAAAAAACTGAAAACCTCAAAACCCAGTACCAAACCCGTTTCATTGTGCCCTCAGACAAGAGTCTGGCCTCTGCTGTCTCCGATATTATATAATCTGATTTGCATATTGACACAGATATATACATGTACGCGTAGTATACACACCTCGGACTATTTGTAGGATGGGTTTCGTCTTCGGTTGGTTGCCAACCGAGCACTATGTGCGCGACATCTTACTCCTGACTCTGTCGGCGGCCGTAGTGGCCACCCTGATGAGCATTCGGTTCTATCAGCGCATCACGGCGGGCCGATGCTTCTCCGAGGTAACGAAATAACCTCCCCCGAACCACAAGCCCGATCTAGCCCAAGTAACCAAAAGTCACCCAAAAACAAAGCTTCAGTGCTCTCTACTCCCAAAAATCGTGACCAGACTCGCACAGTTCTTGCCTTAAATGAATCTTTTTGCCACTTCCGGTGCAAATTCTTTTCAGATCTACCAGTTAGAAATACAAATTAAACGGCTTGCCTAATGGGAAATCAATGAAATAATAACAATGGATTCAATGTCAGCTCTTTTCCTTACGATATGTTGGTCATTTAGCCAAGTTTACACAGATAAACTCAGAAAGAAGACAACTATCATCTGATAATAAAAATCAACTTAAAAACTGTAGGCTTAAAAAACAAATACTATATATTTTTAACTGTTTCTTTGCAAATACAAATTGATGTCACTATATTTCCTTTCAAAATAAACCTTAAGCAACTCTATAGGTCAATAGGTAATTTAAAATTGAGTGAATCTTTCCAGTTCAAAGTAAGGAAAAGTTCTCAGAGGAAAACCATTCCTACAATTAATTCAAGTATTTGTAGGCGTAGTTCCAATTAACAAATAGCATATATTTTTTGAATATACTAAGAAATTTAACAAGCGTAAATGTATATATTACCTTGGTCAGTTGTGGCGCATCGTTTTAATTACAGATTTAATTAGATACTTTCTGAGAGCGGTGGGTACGTCACATCTGTGAGATACAGTTACCGCCTGTTAGTGCATTGTAAGCATCCCATAAACGTCTAAGCCGTAGTATCTTGATTACCATCTGGGCGACGCTACCTGTGAGTCACACAAAGCTCTCTCAGCAATTAAGAGCGCGACTAGTAAATATCAAAGCCAAGATACATTCCGTTCCAAGCGAACTCCGATTACTGGGATTGTCCATACTAATTACTATTGTACAGAACCACCCCAAGACCCCATATTATTCGCTTTGTGTCTCCTATTAACTGATTAACCTCTGACATTGATTACAGACAAAAATGGAGGGCAAGACCGTAATCATTACTGGAGCCAACAGTGGAATTGGCAAGGAGACGGCCAAGGATCTGGCTGGTCGTGGAGCCCGCGTCATCATGGCCTGCAGGAACCTGGAAACTGCCAATGCCGTTAAGGGTAATGGGTTTCCTTATCTATTTTCGACCTCTTAATAACAATTTGATCTTTGAACTTTGCAGATGAGATCGTGAAGGAGACGAACAACAACAAGGTCATTGTGAAGAAGCTGGACCTGGGTTCCCAGAAATCCGTCCGCGAGTTCGCCGCTGACATCGTAAAGACGGAATCCAAGATCGATGTTCTTATTCATAACGCCGGCATGGCCTTGGCCTTCCGCGGACAGACGAGCGAGGACGGCGTGGAGCTGACCATGGCCACTAACCATTATGGCCCGTTCCTGCTAACGCACCTGCTCATCGATGTGCTGAAGAAGAGTGCCCCTGCCCGCATTGTGATCGTGGCCTCTGAGCTGTACCGCCTGTCCTCGGTGAACTTGGCCAAGTTGAATCCCATCGGCACCTTCCCGGCTGCGTACTTGTACTACGTGTCCAAGTTCGTCAATATCTACTTTGCCCGAGAGCTGGCCAAGCGGCTGGAGGGCACTAGGGTGACCGTTAACTTCCTGCATCCCGGCATGATTGATTCCGGCATCTGGCGCAACGTGCCCTTCCCGCTCAACCTACCCATGATGGCCATCACGAAGGGTTTCTTCAAGACCACCAAGGCCGGAGCCCAGACCACCATCTACTTGGCCACGTCCGATGAGGTGGCCAACGTGTCCGGCAAGTACTACATGGATTGCAAGGAGGCCACCCTAAATGCCGCCGCCCTGGACGAGGAGAAGGGTGTCAAGATCTGGGAGGAGTCTGTAAAGATCGTAAAGCTCACACCCCAGGACCCCAAGATCTAAGTGGATATCCGGCCTAGTGTCCTGGCTAGCCACTCTTAGCAATAGATACACTCGCTTCAACTGATTTGCTTTTCTTCTAATTAAGGGGGAGACTACTGTAGCCTAAGTTTTCCATCACAATAAATAAAACACTATAATAAATATTTTGATATTTAATGCCCTTTCAGGTCATATTCTAGAACACCATCATCAGCCGAGTGGATCAGCCATATCTGCTATTTATAAGGGGTTATGTCAATAAAATTGTACTAAATTCAAATAAATCCAATTTTATAAATTTTAAGCTCTCTATCTGACTTTAAATTAAAGCATTTTTGGCTCTGTTAAGATAGATTGTAAATTTAGCCCTCTGATCCAATTTTAAGAGCTTACAAACATTTACATTCTTTATTGTTGTGTGTTTGATTGGAATTAAAGGAATGGCAAATATTTCTAAATATTATTGCATTAAATATTGCTTGGGAAATTCATTTATTTAATTATTATAATATATTGGAAAGCAAGTAAAAACAACATTTTTAGTAGAGTTAAAATTTTAACGAATTCTCTTCATTTTATAACTAAACGTAATATAATAATGCATAAATTTTAATAAATTATGCATTTTTTGAGAGGGACTTTTCTTTTTTAATTAATATTGATAAATTATTTAAATTTCAAATAAATATATAAATAACTATAAATAAGTGATATATATATTCATTTATGAATTTATGAATTAAAAAAAGGAATCATTTTGTAAACGGAACCATCATAGCGAACTCCAACAATTAAATCCCTTAATTTCAGCCATTCTTTATAGTTAAAAAAAAGTATACCATATACATATTAAAATTATAAAAATCTTTCCACTAGCATTTGAATTTTCTCAAATGTGGCTTGTATTTGTGGTTCACCCTAAAAAATAACAGCCACCAGTCGCTGTAAAAAGGGAACACTTACACGCTTACACATGCCTGTTATTAACAGCTCTTAACCATCCAATATTTAATGCTTATTAAATGAAATAATTCTGCATAAAGTTTGTTACTCAGTTAAAAGCTATGAATATCTTTTTCCTGGAAAGAACGTTTCAATTTCAGCCCATGAGAATTAATGAGAGAGACGAATCACAGCGCCGCCAAGCAGAGCAGGTAACCCGATATACATGGGGAACTCGGCGAAAGCGGGGAAAAGCCAAAATATTCTCACACAAAATTTCGCCGAGCTCTCTCACCTGTTGAGTGGCTCAAAGGGAGGGATGAGGGGCACGCAGGACACCCAGGGGATTCCACGGACAGACATAATCTGATAAAATTGCAGTCGCATCTCCTGCCGGTTGTCACCACCTCGGTATCCTGTGAGTCCTGACCAAGAAAGAGGGTTGCGGTTGTTCGCTTTTGCGAAGATTATCATCAGCTACTCGGCGCGGGCACGTGACCTGCTCCCGGTCGCGGCGATGATGATAGTGCCGATCGGTGGCTAATAATATGTTAACGGGCCTAATTGAAATTTAATATTTATCCAAGGGATTACAGGATAATCATTTGCGGTTCGCCAAAATGCAATTGCAGATAACGGGAGCGTGCGGCACCGCAGATAATTGAGAGACAAAAAAGGCTGTGAGAAACCTATGTTCGCTGTCATCAATTGGATCTTTTCACAGCATTTGTTTGCGGAAGTGATTCCCCAATAAAAAACAAACACCGAGTGCGTCTTTATTGCTGCATTCGTTTGTCCCTCTCAGTCGAGTGCCAGGCCCAGGACTCGGTGGACAACGCAATCCTTCCAGGCTGGCCCTGAACTCCTTCCTTGTTTCCTTGTTTTTTTTTCTAAAAGTATCGACTTACAAATTCAATTTGGCGCGCTCCACTCAAGTGAAGAAGAGACAATGTCGTAGCCAAGTTCGGCTGTAATTCAAGTAGTTTGCTCCTTTCTTGGGGGAGTTCTTCGCTGCATTGCTGCTCCTTGAGCAGGAGGAGGAGGGTTTGTAATAAGTCGCGCTCATTTAATAAGCTGGCTTAGGTTTTTAATAAGAAGTGGGTTATGCAGCGACGGCCCCGATCTCGGTCCCGGCTCGTCCAGCTGTCAAGTATAGCTGTTCGTCCTGTCCGCCAAATGTCAACTGCCAACGGCTGCGCCTGTCACGCGGCCATCGATACTCTCCATCGGTCGCTGCAATTGCACTCACAGATGTTTAGGAATTCCCACTAAGTCATTGCCCATCAAGGAAACCATATATAGCACAGCAGTTGTCGATTAATTTGGGAAGGATATATTGGTTACCAATTGATGGACAGTCTCTGTAGAAACGTAAACTAGAAAAGGCTGGTTTATATAAAATGTATTTCCTTCTCTATTTAATAACTAAGCATTTGGATACTTAACGACCGAAAAAATGCAACTTCCTGTTTAAATTTAATAGAATGTAATTTCTAATTCTTATTGCTCACAAAATGTATTTTATATATAAAATTATATGGAATCTACATTATCTACATTTTCTGACAATTTTGATGTTCCAAAATTTATAAATCCTCAAGAGAAAAATAATATAATTTCTGCGAAATTTAGCTTTAATTTGAATATACATTTTTTGTTGATAAATCCTTTCTCGAAACATTAATTTGCAAATATAATAGGGCCAATATTAAAGAAGATCTAAAATCAAAAATAAATTTATTCTGCAAACTGTTAAAGTAAATTTGAATTAAATAAGCAAAAAAAGCAACTCCAAAAGACTTCCCTGACTTAGCTCCACCGCCATTTAATATGACCGAATGGCATTAACATGTTGAATGACTCCCGAGTGAGTGGCAGCCAGCATAAAAAAGCAAAGCGCAGCCAAAACCCGGGGAAGCCCCATCAATGCCACCCGAAAAGTATTTCATTGATTTTCGAAGCCTCGCCAATACACAACGGAATACAACAGAACAGCAAAGGCAAAGAAACACACCGAACATATAACGTCAAATGAGAATGAGTGGAAATACGCGTTGCTGGTGGCAACTTGGGAATCGCAGGGCGGGACTGGCATCGCCAGGATCATGTCCTGCCATTGTTTGTCATGTTAAATACGCAAAACAAACAGAAGCTACCGATGAGCCTCTGAGCAAACAGTTCCACGTGTCCGGAATCAGGCCGAGATGAGGTGGATGATGGACTGGTGCGATAACAGGTCTCTGAGAAATAGAGAGATAGGGAAGGGGTGGCCAAATATTTATCCAGCGGCTCAATTTGTTGCAAACCCGCTGATCACAGGGCTCTTGTGGTCGGTCAGTCGAGGGCGTTTGATCAGCTGACACCTGAACACACCTGAGAGAGCTCTCCTAATTGTTATTGATACCCAGATTGACTTGGCTACCAGCTAAGCTTGAGAGCAGCGGATCCTAATCCGATCTGACAATCGGCAGCAGAACGGCCGAGTGGCTCAGGTCCTTAGCCAAGTTGTTGACATGAAACCGACACCGAGACCTAACCAAAAAAAATAAATAAAATAAAAAACTGGTTCGGATCAGATCGGACTATAGCTAGCGATCTGATTTTAACACACACGACGCTGGCTGGGGCTGACCTGAAATTCCCATCGTTAAGGTAAGACGATACAGGGTATATAGCTGGATATCTGGGTATCTGGGCATGGAGGGCGTGTGTGAGCGATCTTTTCAAG
The DNA here is from genome assembly GCA_018904565.1 of Drosophila tsacasi. Lineage (NCBI taxonomy): Eukaryota > Metazoa > Arthropoda > Insecta > Diptera > Drosophilidae > Drosophila > Drosophila tsacasi. The sequence goes on along the minus strand of JAEIHY010017674.1, from coordinate 2,200 downwards.
CCCTTACACTCAACTGGTTTGGCCAATTCGGCCAATACTTTATTATGCGTGTGAACTTTTCCAGCTCCATGGGATTTGCTCAGATTTTGGGCGTAGATCTCTTCCTATATATCTAGCATTAGCATTTCATAATTTTCAATCGCCTTTCCATTTGGATTATCTTCGTGTTTCTGCTATTTCTGCGCAACCACAAATCGAACTATCAAATAACATTCAAAACTATTTTCAATTGTCGGGCGGCTACAAGAGCATCGATCGATAGACAGTCGTCATTGGCCGAGCTACAAACAAGAATTAGCACCGGCAGACACAGATACAGATATTTACATTTACAGAGATACAGCTACAGGCAACACAGAAGCAGATACACGCAAGCAGCTAGCAGATACAAAGATACTTACGAGTTACAGAAGCAGTCGAGTCAAGGGGTTGCCGACTCAGCCTGATGGACTGTCGCATTTAACCACAAAAGGAATGGAGCGAAGGAAGCAGAATGCCGCCGAAGACGATCAATGGTTGCCAGTCAGTCCACGCCAACTACCCCTGCCCACGGCCCCGGATAGCCCTTGCACTGACCGAAACTGAACGAAAAAACATCTAAAGTTGGTCCCAAAAAATTAAATATTAATAATTAAAGATTCTAAAGCAACAAATTTTAAGTTGCTAATATTATATAAAATATGGAAAATTATACGTTAGATCCTGAACATCTAATATACGTCAGGTTCATTTATTTTATATTTATATCTTTAAATATCTAAATCAATTAAGAAACTTTAAACTATGTTATGCTTCCTTCAAAATATATGAAACCCCAGATTTATTTACAGTGCACCCCTTCACCTCCCTCTCATTGATATCTGATGTCGAGCTGTAAAGATATTGGGTGACAAATAAAAACTACTGAAAACTGCTGCCGCTGATGTTGGTGCTGCTGCTGCTCCGATGTTGCCAGCTACGTATGAATGGGCTCGAGACTGGGTCTGGGATTGGGACTGGGACTGGGCGGGATCGGCAGTCGGAGCGGGGTACTGGGTACTTGAGGGGAAGTGCCTGCAAAAGCCGGTAGACGGAGCGCATTGGTTGGCCGACAACGATGACGGCAACGTTATTGTGGTGGTGGATGGATCTGGAGTGGGTATGACTGGTAGGCCAGGGCATTCTATACCCCCGGAGAGGGCTGCTCTGGGCAAGGGTCTCGCATGTGTAGTGCTGGGTACTTGTGTCATTATATCTGGGCACTGGGTGTGAGTGCGAGCGAGATTGTTGCCGCTGCTGCGTTGTCTTTTGCGCCCTTTTGTCGCTTGTTTATAATTAAGTGAGTATTTTTTTTGCGCCCTGCTTCTTCCTCTGTGGTTGTCGCTTTGCTGCCGCTCTGCCGATATGTCAGTCGATATTGGGACGAGGTGCCTCGGGTTGGAACTTACAATTAGTCGCCGTCTTATGCTCGTCGCCAAAAGTCGCTTCTTGCCCCGCTCTCAGATCGAAAACTCAAAGTTTGCACAACGGTTTTACATCCAAACCAATATCCAATCGGGAAACAACGATCGTGCTCTTTAAATATTAAATCTTCCAAGGGAAAGTTAAAAAACAACAAAATATTGAAAAACCAGTGAAGTTTCTTGTTTATCGGTGTTCTTTAGATCATGAGATCCGTGAATTTATCTTCAAGGTGCAAACATAAAAATTAAGTCATATATAAAAGCCGGAATTTTACAAATATACTGGATATTTCATTCATCTATCAAATAAAACAGAAATTGAAGCTTTTAAAAAATAACTATGATCTTCGAAATACCAATCCGGTATGGTATTGTATTTTAAGGATATTATTTTACATCAATTTTTCTGGGATTAAATAATCCTACAAAGCCGATCCGTTTAGTGATTCTCTATTTCCCTAACACTCTGCTAATTAATTTGTCTTATTTCAAACAAAGTATCAACGATTTTTAGTTTACAACCAATTTAATCGAGGCGGCTTTAAAATAAAAGGATTAATGAGTCTCAATGCATTTGCACACTAAATTTGTATCAAAGTTAAATTAAAGTGTAAAAAATACTAAGAATAGAAATAAGAATACAAATACTAAGATTGCATGTTTATTAAATTTGGTATGAAATAAAACGAATAATTTGTAATCCGGATCTCTTTAAAAATACTCAACGAAATTTAACGTGGGAAAATAATTATTATTAA
>JAEIHY010017673.1:0-13275 GCA_018904565.1 Drosophila tsacasi | reverse complement strand
ACGACACACTGGAGATCGAGATCGATTGGTGGAAGGATGGCCAGCCCATCGACTTTGAGGCTCAGCCGAGGTTCGTGAAGACAAACGACAATTCGCTGACCATTGCCAAGACCATGGAGCTGGATTCCGGAGAGTATACGTGCGTGGCCAGGACCAGGCTGGACGAGGCAACGGCCAAGGCCAATCTGATTGTGCAGGACGTACCCAATGCCCCCAAGCTCATTGGCATCAGCTGTCGGGCCGACAAGGCGGAGATCATGTGGGAGCCGCAGGGAGACAACCGCTCGCCCATCCTCCACTACACCATCCAGTTCAACACCTCGTTCACGCCCGCCTCCTGGGACTCCGCGTATGAGAAGGTGCCCAACACGGACTTCTCGTTCGTCGTCCAGATGTCGCCCTGGGCGAACTACACCTTCCGCGTGATTGCCTTTAACAAGATCGGTGCCTCGCCTCCGTCGGCGCACAGCGAAAGCTGCACCACCCAGCCAGATGTGCCCTACAAGAACCCCGACAATGTCGCTGGCGAGGGTGACAAGCCCACCAACATGGTCATCTCCTGGACCCCGATGCCGGAAATCGAGCACAATGCGCCCAACTTCCACTATCGCGTCAGCTGGAAGCGCGACATTCCGGCTGCGCCGTGGGAGAACAGCAACATCTACGACTGGCGACAGGCAAACATCGTGATCGAGGACCAGCCCACGTTCGTCAAGTATCTGATCAAGGTGGTGGCCATCAACGACAAGGGCGAGTCCAATGTGGCCGCCGAGGAGGTGATTGGCTATTCCGGAGAAGGTAATCCCCTGGAGGCTCCCACCAACTTCACTATGAAGCAGATAACATCTGGCACGAGCGGCATGATGACCTGGACGCCGGTGAGCGAGGAATCGGTGAGGGGACACTTCGAGGGCTACAAGATCCAGACTTGGACGGAAAACGAGGGCATGGGGGGCATGCGCGAGATCCATCAGCTGAAGGATACAAGCTCAGCCTTGGTCACCCAATTCAAGCCCAATTGCAAGAACTTTGCCCGCATCCTGGCCTATAACAAAGCGGCCCAAGGACCGCCGAGTGCCGTCATCGACTTCGATATGCCCGAGGGTGTACCGTCGCCGGTTCAGAGTCTGGACGCCTATCCCATTGGCTCCTCCGCCTTCTGGCTCACCTGGAAGAAGCCCCTCTATCCGAACGGCAAGCTCACCGGTTACAAGATCTACTACGAGGAGGTGCGCGCCAGCTATGTGGGCGAACGACTCGAATACGCGTCGCGAATCACCGATCCCAGGATCACACGAATGAAAATGGCGGGCCTGCACCCTAACACCAACTACCGAATCTCGATCACGGCCACCACGAAAATGGGCGAGGGATCTGAGTGAGTATACAAAATATACTTTTCAAAATTTAATATATTAATGACAACTCTTTCTGCTTCGCACAGGCACTACATCGAGAAGAGAACGTTGGCGGATATGTCGAGTGTGGCACCCGGTACGCCCTCGTTCTCCTGGGAACAGATCGCATCTGAGAATGGATTGGCCAGGTTCCGCATTAATTGGCAACCCAGCACTGAAGGTCATACCGGTACCCACTTTTTCACCAAATACAGGTACGGTTAAATAAATAAATAGCAGCACGCTTGAACCACTTCCTATCTTACTTATATTTCCATCGCCAGGATCAAGGGTGAGACGCAATGGGTCCGGATGCCAGAGGAGAAGAATAACGACTACCAGGAGGTGAAGGGCTTGGATCCGGAGACCGCCTACGAATTCCGCGTAGTCTCCGTCGATGGTCATTTCAACACGGAGAGTGCCACGCAGGAGGTGGACACGAACACTGTCGAGGGACCGATTATGGTGCCCAATGAGACGGTGGCCAATGCCGGTTGGTTCATCGGCATGATGCTGGCCCTGGCCTTCATCATCCTCCTGTTCATCATCATCTGCATTGTCCGGCGCAATCGGGGCGGCAAGTACGACGTCCACGATCGGGAGCTGGCGAACGGTCGGCGAGATTATCCCGACGAGGGCGGTTTCCACGAGTACTCGCAACCGTAAGTCTAGGTTTACGGAGCATTAATACGCTCTCTAACGATAATTGAGACCTGCGCTTCGATAACAAATCGATTAATGTATTTCCCGTTCAATTGCAGCTTGGATAACAAGAGCGCTGGTCGCCAATCCGTGAGTTCAGCGAACAAGCCCGGCGTGGAGAGCGACACCGATTCGATGGCCGAGTACGGCGATGGTGACACAGGTAAGAGTCCTTCCTATATCCGTAGCATATAGTAACCATATCCTCCATAAACCGTGTGAGACATGTGAGTGTGTCTAGTGCTCCTCGTCGCTATCCTCCGATTATGCCCAGAAACGATAGTGCTATGCTGAACTAAAACTAAAACTAGTTTTTTCGAATTATAAAATATTTACGATGCTAATTTTTTATCGTAATTTGATTAATTAATAATTATTGAAACTTAATGAATTTGTTTCGCTCTGGAAAGTAGTTTTGATAAACCTTTTAAGTCATTTATTTATATTTTTGTATTATTAATTATTATTATTATTATTCAAGTCATTAATGAAGATTTTACATGCATGGAATTATCGTTCTTAGGGTTAATCGGTATACCTAATACAGTCAGCTTTATGGGGTTAAGTTGAGCACACCTCCTATATCCGTTATCCTCATTACTTTCCGTTGTCTCTCTTTGGTTGTTTTCACTCTCTTGATTTTTTATGTAACATTTGTTTTTGTTTTGTCGCATTGATCACCATTGTGTGTTTATGTGTGTGTGTGGAATAACGGATTAACGGTACGGTCCAGCAGCAGTGGCCGCTGCAGCTGCACGCGTCGCAGCCGCTGCCCGCAACAAGTCAACGTCGCTGCCAACGACACAACAACAATTACAAACTCATCCCCAGTCGCCGTCAACATCGGCGTCAATCGCACCGTCACCGCTCTCCTCCACGCCCTCTCCCGCCCCGCCGTCCTACGAACTGTGCATGGCGGATCCTGCCGCCCGCAAGGTGTAAAGGAGAGCGGGAGAGAGTCGGCTTCTCTTCCGCCCACACTCTCCCACGGGCGTTGTTGTTGCTGCAGCCATCTTTACATACATACACCCACAAGCACACACACGTAGAATCGAATCAGTCAAAGGTAGCTCTTCCAATTTGATTCTCTTTGTTTATTGGCTGAATTCTTTGCGGCTAGTTCTCGTTCAATGCCCTGCGCTTTAAAGAGAGAGTTTGATGCGGTCACAGCGTTGTGGTCACTTCTATGGCACTGCCAAATTACTGAAATATTTTGTAAATACTAAATGGAAAGTATACAATAATTTAAAACTAAAAGCAAATACTGCATTCCTGCAATTAAAACCTAAAATTATATTCTGGATTATTATTTATCAATTATTTTAAATTGTCAAAGTCCTTTTTATTAATTCCACAAATCGAAATAAAAAAGTAGTGCCTTTTCCTGACCACAACTTGCCGCTAATTTGCTCTGCTCTGCTCTTCGCTCTGCCGCTGCATGAAGTTCTTGGCTGCTCGCCCCTTTCTCTCACACTCTCGCACTCCTTCAAGCCAACCGAAGAGAGCCATTTTGCTGTTACAAAGCTGTGCTGCGCTCTCCTGCGCTTTTGCTTTCTCTTCTCACTGGGAGACTGATTGATTGACTGATCTCTGCACGATGATTTTATTGTTCTTTTACAGCTTTGTTGATTGTTTGTTCTCCTTTTTTACTAACAACCAAATTTCTGCTCTCTCATTTACTCCAACCTCCAAACTCTTCTCTAGGAAGGAAGAGAATGGAAGCTTAGTTCGGCAAAGTCGAATTATAAATGAAAAATTTCCTAGATTTTTCTTTACATTAATGGTAGATAGTTTTCCGACAATGTTGCGCTTTAGAATAAATTTAAAAATCCGAAAATACAAGAGATTGTAACCATATTTGATTGATTGTTGTCCGATCGGTGCAAGTTTTAAGCGCAATTTTCTCGTAATTTTCAAAAACAGATAAATTAAAATAGATACTTAGTCCTTAACTATTTCCCTAACTATATTATATAGCTTAGTCTATTAAAATACATGACTTTTCAGCATTTTCACCCTTTTGTGTTCCTTGTTTTGTGTTATATGTTCCATATATTTACATATTTATATATTTATTCTTTATGTTTCCTTTAATTTACTTAATTGCACTTTATTTGATTTATTATTATATTTGTATAATTTGTTTCTTCCTTCAAAACACGCACGAAAATCACACAAAATATAATATTGTAAACGTTATAAAACAACAACGACAACCAATATCCAGGCATGAACGAAGACGGATCCTTTATTGGCCAATATGGACGCAAGGGACTCTGATTTAATTTGTAAGCAACGCGCCGCCGCACCAACAACAACAACATAAACTCAAAATATCGAAACCGAGCCCATAAAAAAAAGATAAACAATAATAGAACACAAAAACCCATCACAGAAGAACGGGAGATAAAAATGCAAGAAAAACTACCTAGCGAACAATTGGTAGACCGACAATCAAGTGCAAAACGAGGTTTGAATTGACCAAATATATAACAGAGAAGGGTTTATATATGACTATTAACATTAACAACTATGTATGTGTAAAAACAGATGAGAAAACAAAAAACAGAAGCAAATGACAACTGCCAAACAAACTGAACAACAACGATGATGCATCAAAAAGGCTATAAACAAAGGCGAGGAAATGAAGAGGAGAGAGAAAGCAAATCGAGAAGATGCATGCGAATTAGAGCAAAAGAATGCAAAAATATTACTACGTTTAATTCAAATTTTCATCTAATTTAATTTGTTTGTCGAAGCTAAGAAATTTAAGAAATTATGTGGAAAACGAAGCTCGCTTTTAAAGTCTTCGCACACTCGTATACCTGTCCCATTCTGTCTCGTGCACTGTATATCTCTGTCCCGCTCTCTTGCTCTCTACCCTTTTTTAATGTAATGCACATATATATCTCTAAATATAAAGCCTAAATAAGTTATATAATTTAATCAGTTTTGTATGAAACAAATGAAACTCGAATGTAAAATCTCCGTTTAGTTTCGCCGAAAATCGAAATCAACAAATCTATTTTTTTGTCCTACATGTTTTCTATTTTTATTTAAAATGTACTATGCATATTTTGTTTTTAATATTTTATGTTTCCCCTTTTAGTTTGTGTAACGACCCCCCCCTTTACATTATTAGTTTTAATTTTAATATTTTTTCGCAAACTTTGATTTTTGACAGTGAAACAGTGTTGTAAAATGTAAAGAAAAATGTTTCCTTTGCGATTGTTTTCTGGGGAAAAAAAAATGAAGCAACAAAAGAAGTTGGTTTTTTTTTTCTCTGTGTAGTAGAGCTATTTAATATTAAAGAATGAATGAAAAAATCTGCTTAATTATATGAAAATATAATTTTTTTATATATGTATATTAAATTAGAAAGAAAACAAACAAAATAAAGAAAACCGAATAATAAACAAGACTCGTAGACTTTTGAAAATTATTGAATTATTTGCTCGTAATGTAATTTTGTCGAGACTCAAATTATGTTTTATGCTGACGTATTTCCCAGGTAATGTTGAGTATATTTTCAAGCATGATTATTTGTAGTTGTTACGTATTAGTTTGTACTTTTTGTTTTTGGTAGAAATCCCACCCTCCCAAAGTAGTTTTAGTTTAACGAACCATCTTCCCCCCAAAACCCCCACAAATCAGAGATGAAAATGATAACAAGACTAACTTAATTACGAAAACAAAACAAAATAATAAATAATAACATGATAACGCGGCTAAATCGAACTAATCTAAGGGAAATTGCACTGGTGTTGGTTGTGGTTAACATGATTAATTAGTTTAGGAATAAAGCAGAGAAAAGAAAGCCCAAATATATTAAATACTAAATGTATTCCTAATTTAGAATTATATTTATAACAAACTAAAATAAATGTTGAAGTTTAAGCCACTTTTTGTTATACAAACCAAAACAATATTGAAGGTTTCCCTTTTCTCTGCTCTTAAAATTTAAAACTGATTTTTAAAAAACTGTCTTATGACCTAGTAAATAATTTGCAACATTCTCCTTTCGCCAGGACAATTCACCGAGGACGGTTCCTTCATTGGCCAATATGTTCCTGGCAAGCTGCAGCCACCGGTTAGTCCGCAGCCGCTTAACAACTCCGCTTCGGCGCACCAACAGCAGGCACCAGCTGCCGGGGGATCTGGAGCAGCAGGAGCTGCATCATCATCAGCTGCAGCTGGGCCATCCGGGTCTGGTTCCGCCGGAGCAGGAGGAGCTGGCGGTGCATCGGCCAGCAACGGAGGAGCCGGAGCCGTGGCCACCTACGTCTAAGAGGCGTGGTTGGAACTATTTCGTCCCCTGATTTGATATTTTCTTGATATTTTTTGTATTGTCTTCTTCAAAACGATTCAAACACCCCTAAACCAAATATTTTGTGTAATCGTAATTGTGTAAAACGAAAAACTGCTTTAAGTGTCTGCAAAAATGGAAAAAAATAATTATAATTAATGAAAAAAACAAAAAAGAAAGCATATAAAAGAAGGGGAAAAAACAAACAATTGTAAAGTGAAGAAACTCGCATGAATTTAAAGCATATAATTTAGCTTCTTTTGGCTTATAAAATTATTCTAGCAAACAGTTACACGCCTTTTCAAAAACAAAAACTTTTTGTATAAGCTTAGGAAACCAAAAACAAAAGAAAAACCAAAAAAAACTAAAGTAAACGTTAAAAAATGAGTAATGAGGAAGCGGAAAGCAACTAATAATGACGCCTGTTTGTGTAATTCTTTTTTCCTCTTTTTTTTTTGTTTACTGGAATCTCGTTAGGTTATTAGTGGCACAAGGATTTATATATTTAAATCTGTGGTCCGCACAGACAATTTCTCTGCCACACAATATGAACAAGACACAAATGAAGATTCAGTGCTTTCACTTTGTAATTTTGTAGCAAAATCTAAGCTTCTTAAGAGTTAAATGCAATCTGCAATCTGCAACCACTTCATTCAATTTCTCACTTTGTGCGGACCACCAATTTAAATGGAGTTTCAGTCGAGTAGGAAAACTGGGCGATCGAGTGGGAAAGAATGCAATAATTGAGGGTTGAGTGCATCATCATCATCATCATCCGTATTAAGTGTAAACTACTCCAGTCGAAACTAAGATTCGTTCAAAACGTACAAAGATCAAGGCTAACGCTAACATCAGGCAGAGGCAGCTTCGATCAATTGGGTGACTGAATTGCGAAGATAATGCCAAACACTCAGGATTCAGGTCAACTGTCCGGACGGGCAGGCGCCTCGCCTCGCCTCGTCTCTATCCTGCAATCAATTATTAATTAGACTCGTACTGCTCGTTAATGTATGACTAACCAATGCGAAACGATGTGTTCAATTAGGCAGCAAGTCAGCAGCGGCTCTTCACCTCTCTTGCCACAATATATGCAACATCAAGAGCCAAGAATTCTATCGCCAGTTTTTTCAAAAGATCAAAAGCTACAAGCTGCTAGAAGTTACCAATCCATTTCAGCGGCCATTCATTCGTATATATCGTATATAAGTTTCCGATTTTCGTCCATAGTTTAATGCAATTTGTCATAGTGCTTAAAAGGAAACCAAATAAAACCTTTCATTTTGTCCATTAATCGTTTAAGTAAAGCAAATTAGTTAATTAACAAATTAGTTGTACACACCCATAAAATATGCAGCAAAGAAGAACCTCTGATTGTTCCATATACTCGTAGAACGCCCACTTATTTTAGTTCAAATGTCAAGACCCTCGAGATGCAATCGTTCGCGATGCTTCTCTGGTTCCCGCTTAATCCAGATATCTGTAATAAGACTACGTAATCATATATATTTTTTTTCTGAACTAAAGACACACAAAGTGGCATTAGAATCTAATACGTAAAGAACAAACAAATAAATAAATAAAAGAACAACATAAATTCCACATTTGTCTTTTGAAAGTCTTTTCTGCCGCTTTGAGAGAACAAAATGCTTTGAACTAACAACAAATAACACACGGACTCAGTTTTTATGGGAGAGTTGACTCGTTTTCTGCTTTCCTTTGCAAATTAGGCAGTATGATTAGATTATTAGGTGGATATGTAAGCTTATGATTATTTGGTCCTTAACAAACATACAGGGTTGCTTAGTCAAATTTTGCATTAGATTATAAAATACAAATAAAAATGGAAACGGAAATGGAAATGAAAATGAAAATGAAGATGTGTAATTTGATGACTCATATTTTGTGCACAGCGTTCTGTTTGTTGTTATTATTAAATTAATTAAAAGCTATGTATATGTAACGAACTATAATCCCCGGCTTCAGCATAGTTTCCAATCGTATCGTATCGAATCGAAGCTCCCCCCAGTACTAAAATCCCACACAACCGAACGATCCACACACACATTTCACCTGCACCACGCATATCCCAACGATTGACGACGAAGCAGATGTACGAGAAGGAGATGTAGTGAGGGAGGGACAGGAAGCAAGTATCAGAACTAGATCAGAGGGAGGACAAACACAAGAAGGACGAAGGACACTGCATAAAACAATACAAACAAAACTTGCTATACAAAACATACACACATATATGTATATGGATATATGGATATATGAATATATGATATATATTTACAGTATAGAGGACAACGATCTAAATCTAATGTTCACGACAAAGCGATATATATACAAAAAACATATAGAGAGATTTATAAGATTTTGCATAGATATTGTGATTCCCCAAAATGAAAACTCAAAATAGTCAATAACAAAGTGGAAAACTGAAAACAGAAAAGAAAAAACAGAAAACCAAAAACCAAAAACCGATTAAATACCGAAAGCCCAAAAATAAACTACACTTATGTATATTTCCTTCTTTCTCGTATAGAAAACCAAACAAACTAAAGTGTTCATCGGTGGACGTTATCGAAACAATCGTTCGCTTTCGATAACAGAGCAAAGATTACCAAGAGAGCCACAACAACAGCACTGCCCGTGTCTGGTTCTATTTAACATTAACATTTACGTAGACATTTACATTTAACTATATTGTATGAGCTACTTAAAGAATTCCAAAGAACCGAGTCAGAGCAAGCAAACCAACATCCAATGCTACATTTTTGAATCTATTAAGGGTAATTTGCACAATACTGTGATTCCTAACCAGAAACCAAGAAGACACGATGAACAATTATTGATAAACGATAACCGATCGATCGAGTTTTGTGTGTTTGTGCGGTTCGGCAATTGATGTGTTTTTTGTATCATATATTTTCACTGCATATTAAACAAGTTTACAACAAGAACTACTTATCTAACCACTCAGTAATATCCAACTCGAACAATTTACTTGCGTACGATTATTACTATTATTATTGCTAACCAATGGCCTAACAACAAATTACATATTATGCAGAACCAAAACAAAAACAACCGAAATGATATAAAATAATAATTGAAACAAAAACAACAAGAACAAAAAAACAAAAAACAAAATGCAAAAATACAAAATACTTTTTTAAAATGAGTTTTTAGCGAATCAAATATAAACTTAAGATTACAAAATTCATATACAACACAGAAGCAAAATCAATAGCAGAACAAAAACAGCATAAAGAGAGCAGCAGAAAAATCTTTGCTAAGATTAGTAAATTCGTGCTGTAATACCTAAAATGAGAAATAAACTATAGAAACTATATGAAAAACTAATCCGATGGTTGTTTCAAATTTGTCGCCGTATTTTTTATTTTTAACGAGATTTACTAGTTGATAAAATCTGGAAAATCAAAAAACAGGTAATGAAAACTTTAATACATTTAGTCTCGACTTCAACAATTCCTTAAAGGTAAAAAGTAAAAAGGTAAAACCATCAAAATTGTATTCTCATAATCAAGCTAGCTATGTGTCTACGGTCAGGTTATGTTCACATTTTCTTTGTGAGTTTCGTTACACTACGCAAGATAGCAACACTTGCTGTACTGAAAATAATTTGTTAAATTATATTTTTGGCTTTTGAAAATCACACCTCTTAAATATTCTTCCCCAATTCGATGTACTTGCTGCGGCAGGTGCCTAGGCTGCAGCTTATCAGGGATGTGTCCAAATCCGCTTCCTATCTTTCGACGGCTATGTGCACCGAGGCGATTCCCGGGCCAAAGTTGGTATCCATATCCTCCGGCATATCCCTCGTACCCAAATCAGTATCCAGGCTGGCACGATCAAGAACACAAGAAGGATCAGGAGGAGGTGGGTGTGAATCCTTTTTTCTTTTTAGATAGGCTTGAATTGATCGATTTACTCCTTTCGGGGTATTATAATATCAGTCAGAAGCACAAAACAAAGTGAAGGAGTCATTTCCGACCCTATAAAGTATATATATTCTTGTTCAGCATCAGCATTTGAGATATTCGCATTATTCTGTATTATTTTCGGTTTTAATTTGGTTTTAATTTTATCAAGATCGGACTACTATATCATATAGCTGTCATAGGAACGGAATTGGATTAAATTATAATGATCCAAATATAATAATAAGCTGCAAGGGTTAGCTTCCTTTCTTGCTAAGCTTAAATTTTCCCACAAATTATCTTATTAAATGATTCTACCACATCACCCTTTGTGAACATATAAAAAGATGTTTGAAATTATTCTGACTTTTTCGCAGAAGGAAGAAGAGTCTACTCCACAGGAGAAAGAGGAGAAGGAGGAGGACGACCCGTACCATCAGGAGGAGGACCAGCAGCCCCAGGACAGACAGGAGGAGCCGCCGCCGCCGCCGCCAAGTCAGGAGCACTAAATGCCGGAAAACCACCTACGGCTAACGCTCCACCAGTTCCACCTCCCCCTACTAGTAATCCTCCAGAGCCCCCAAAAAAGGCCCCAACCGATCCTCCCCCCAAGAAAAAGCCGCGAATGAAGAAGTTCGACATATACCGCTGGAAGCCCGGCGATCAGCCACATATGCAGAGCTTCTCCGTGGATCTCTCACAGTGCGGTACAATGGTGCTGGACGCTTTGATCAAAATCAAGAACGAAATGGATCCCACGCTTACCTTCCGGAGATCCTGTCGCGAGGGAATCTGCGGGTCATGTGCGATGAACATCAACGGTACCAATACGCTCGCCTGCGTCACCTCAATTGATCAAAACGAGAGCGCTACCTGTCGTATCTATCCCCTGCCGCATCTGTATGTGGTGCGGGATCTGGTGCCTGACATGAGCCACTTCTATGCCCAGTACAGCGCCATCCAGCCCTGGCTGCAGCGCAAGAACAAGCAGTACGAGCCTGGGACGTTTCAGTACCTGCAGTCGATCGAGGATCGGAGCACGCTGGACGGGCTCTACGAGTGCATCCTGTGCGCCTGCTGCCAGTCATCCTGTCCCTCGTACTGGTGGAACAGTGACAAGTACCTGGGGCCCGCTGTCCTCATGCAGGCCTACCGCTGGGTCATCGATTCCAGGTGAGAACCGAAAAGGGTTCTATGGTATATATTCTACATTAAATATCCTTTTCCTTAGGGATGAAGCCACCGAACAGCGCCTTAAGTTCTTATCAGATCCATGGAAGGTGTATCGCTGCCACACAATCCTGAACTGCACGAACACCTGCCCAAAACACTTGAATCCAGCTCGGGCTATCGTCCAGCTGAAGCAGCTCCTGGCGGGAATGAAGAAGAAGGGGAAGTCACAGCTCAAAACCGATGCACTCTCTCAGGGCAAGGTGTAGGAATATTTACACCAATAACACAACAATTCAAGGTTGAACTGATCTGATCTTGACTTGCCCAATGCCTGAGTTGCTTAAGAAGACAGTTAACAATGGAATTTACATGTTAATTCTTTTTTTGTTGCTGATATTGAAAATAAATTTATGTTCTTGCAACGGATAATTTGAATTGAAGAGACCGTTATTCTGTGTTCGCTTAAAAGGACACCAATCGATTATTTTGGTATTTGGCACTTATCGATAACTGTTCTTGTCCAACATTCCACCACTTCTAGCCAGATGTTTTTATTTTGACAACATTACGATTATGGTCACACTTGCTGTGTTCTTTTCTGTACCAAACTCTTTCAGCCTTGCCAGTGATGAGCCCTTAAACAAGCTGAAACGGGATGAAAATTAACAAGAAAGTAACTAAAAATTAATAAAAAGTTGTATTTACATATGCCAAGTATTCCATTTAAAAACACATTAAAAAATTAGGTTTATTTCATGTTCACTTAATTAAAAACCTGTTAAACTTTAGAAAAACAGCATTTAAATGTCCACTTAAACAAGGGACTTATTGTTTACAGCGGTCTTATTTTTAAACACCTTAATTTAATTTAAGAAGATGATTATTTTATATTTTTGATCTTAATTAGCAAAAAGATTATATACATAAAATAGCTAAAATAACGACAATTTTGCTTGGAAAATAGCTATAATCCGCCTTGTAACTTTAAAATCCGCCAGATCCAGCGGGGAAAAGGCTGATCTGGCAGCACTGTTAGTGAAAAAAGGAAAAACGAAAAAAAAAATTGGAGGCGCCGAATAAAAAAGATACATTTTCTAAATAATCCCGTGGAAGAGAGACATAAATCAGCCAAAACGGAGGCGCGCAGGCTAGCGGAGATCGCGGCGATGGAAAAGAAGGCCAAGGAGACGCTGCGCCGATACAAGAAGGCCGCCCGCCACAATGCAACGCACTCGAGCAGCTCGGACTCCACGTCGGATTCGGACAGCGGCAGCAGCTCCTACAGCAGCACGGACAGCGAGCAGGGCGTGGACGGTGTTGGTGTAGGCGTGGGCGGGCCCGGCGGCGTCCACGGCCACCCGCATCCGCACGGTGCCCACGGGCATCATCCACGCTCCGCGGAACGTCATCATCGCAAGAAGAAGAGCTCCCGGCGAGGTGGCAGTACCTCGGGCGACGAGCACTCGCGCCGCAAGCGCGACAAGCGGGATCATGTCCAGAAGAAGCTGGTGGCCAAGCGGAACCACATCAAGCGCAAGCTAAAGGAGGCGCGACTCAAGAAGCGCGCTGCCGCCGCCCTCAGTGGCCACGTCCATCGTTCCCTGTCGCCCGCCACGCGAGCCAAGCTCAAGAAGCTGGCCGAGCGGAAGAGGTTGCGGGCCGCCAGCAAGGAACAGCGGGAGCGGGAGAAGCTGCGGGCCGTGCAGCGAGACCGGGAGCGGGACCACCATCGCATCGGCAGCAGCAGGAG
>JAEIHY010017667.1:0-13007 GCA_018904565.1 Drosophila tsacasi | reverse complement strand
TGAGGCGCCTCGCCGCAGCAGCCTCAGTCTCTCCGCGGCTTTCCACCCGTTCACCCGTGTGTTAAAAAGTGTGTAAATAACTGTGTTAATAACCTCTGCTCTGAAAAGGACTTGATCATCGATGAATCTCGGACACGTCACCGGTGTGGCGACAAAGGGTATCTGAGTGTCCTGAGCTGCGGGTAAGTCCGAACCAAAACTATTATCCTATATCCTATATATAAAGCTGATAGCACCAATCGGTAGGTGCAAAAAAACATGTATTTATTAAAAAGGTAACAATTGGTTATAAACTAAAAGATAACTTATTAATTAAGAGCATTAGCAGCTATGGCCTACCGCTCGACTGTGGGTTACAAATTTACATATTAAGCTTATGGACTACATTTTGTGTATTAGATTGATTTTGTTGAGGAAGGGTAGATCTAGTTTAAGTTTGCTGTTGTTTGCTGTTCATCAAAAGAAGAACGTGTCTGTTGTTTCAAATATTGGCGGTTGTCCACAAAGTATGAACGCATCAGTTCCCGTCCAAAAAAAGTATATTTTCGTATTTTTTAGGTAATTTAGAAAGTCGGAAATTTCCGTTCTAACGTTCGCGAGCCGCGGTCACACTGATTTTCTTTCCTTCATTTCCGGTGAGTGTGAGTGCTCCGCATTTTCTGTAAAAATTAATTATTCCCCTATAACTCGTGACAAAGGTGTGCAGTTTGTGTGAAATATTGTAGTTAGAACTTAGCATCTTAAGGATAGCTAGCCATCAATAAGATAAACTCTTTATAAGAGCCTGGAGCTGAACTTGAAAAATCGATGAAGCGGCCCCCTGCTGCGGGCGCCCCTTTGTACCGGCGCCAGATGTTCTTTCTAGAAACAAAATGATCATTTTTGCGGTCCCATTACTTAACCATGTGTTTCCCTTGTATTCCGCAGCTGATAAAGATGCCTGAGCTGACCGAAATCAAGAACGAGGCTGCGCCCTCCACCTCTGCTGAGGCAAAGCCCGAGGACGTGCGCGTCGAGGACGACGGTAGCGATAGCGACTCCGATGGCATTCCCGGCCTGGAGGAGGCTGGTTTGGCTACCACACAGCTGGGAGGCGGTGCCACCGGTCTGCCCATCGATTTGGTGTCCAAGGCCAAGCAGTCGCGCGGCGAGAAAAAGGCCAGGAAGATCATGCTGAAGCTCGGCCTCAAGCAGATCCAGGGCGTCAACCGTGTGACCATCCGGAAGTCTAAGAACATCCTGTTCGTGATCAACAACCCGGACGTCTACAAGAACCCGCACAGCGACACCTACATCGTCTTCGGCGAGGCCAAGATCGAGGATCTGTCGCAGCAGGCCCAGGTGGCCGCCGCCGAGAAGTTCAAGGCTCCGGAGGCTGCTGGCGCTGCCGACAGTGTGGGCGCCACCACCTCGGTGGCTCCTATTGCCGAGGAGGACGAGGAGGAAGTAGACGACACCGGCGTCGACGATAAGGACATTGAGCTTGTGATAACGCAGGCGAACACGACGCGTACAAAGGCCATCAAGGCGCTGAAGAACAACAGCAACGACATAGTCAACGCCATCATGGAGCTGACCATGCTCTAAAGCTCACTCCAGCCGTTGCTGCCGTGACTTTTCATTTCGTTGTTTACCCGCCTTTCGATACCCTACTGATCCAAATTCAGTGCGTGCCCCTTCTGGGCAGCACGTGTCACCAGTCGAACATTTAATTATTATTCACAAGATTATTGAATCTTAATAAAAATGGATTTCATTCAGATACGTTTTTAATGTAATTTCCGACTAGCTTTGGGTTGACACTCACTGGGGACGCTTAAAAAATGCAACAACTTTACAGAATCAATAATAATGTTAGGTCCGAGATTCCGGATTAAGTACGTTGAGATTATGGGGACTGGCACATAAGGGGGTTGTGGCTACGGGAATTATCTAAGACTCTTAGGATGCAGCCAACTTTAAGACCCTTGCCTGGCTACGCGACTGCAGCCGTATGTCTGCCGGACACTGCATCCAGGGCTCGCCGTCCGCCTGCATGGGCACCGTCTCCCTTACGTTTAACTGAAATTAAATGGGAAATTAGTAAGAAGTCAGCTGTAAGACTCGCAACCTTACCCGTATTTGCTTGGCTTGGCCAATCCGGACTGGCTTGCTTATATTGCACTGCAGCTGGGCAATATGAAACGAGGAAACGATGCCAAACACCTCCATTAGGCCATCAGAGATGGAGTTCACGATGCGCACCTCGCCATTGGAGTTGCTCAGCTCGCATAGTTTGCAGCCAGCTCCCCAGGAATCGATGTTTAGGAACACCAGAGCCTGCAACTCTGGCAGTTGCACTAGCTTGTTGTCCAGGTACAGGGTCAGCTTCTCTTCGAGGTGTTCGCAGCCAGGTTGCATAACCTGTTGCGTTCCAAAGGTGAAGTACAGAAGCTGTAAGAGAGGGTTGGATTATCAAGATTTATATTTACGTACAAAACTAAAGCTCTACCTTATTGAAGATTCGACTGCTGAGCAGATAAAACCGAGATTCTCGCGTCTTGTGGAAATTGTAGGTGATGTATGCGTCCACGCCCACGCTGAAGTAGTTGTAGACGTGAATGGTCTTCGTTGGATGCCTCTGAATGGGCAGCCGATAGTGGATCTTCTCGATCTGCAGGTCGTAGCGATCGAGATTCACGGACCGGGCGCGCCGAATACTGCGCAGGATCTCAACTGGATCCAGGACCGACGGCGGCTCCGGTCCCCAGCCAAGGACTCGCGACAAATCGTTGCCGGTGCCCAGCGGCATGATGGCCACCGAAGGCTGGGGCTTGATGTTCAAAGCGTAGATGGTATTCATCACCCAACCAATGGTGCCATCGCCGCCAGCCACCAGTATGCGACACGGGCGAGGGCTGGCCTTGGCGGCCCACTGCAAAGCGTCCTGGGGACCACGGGAGCCCAGTTCCATGACCTGCAGCGGATGCAGGTAGCCGCGCAGAAGGGACAGCACATTGGCGCCCGTGCTGCTGCCCGACTTGGTGTTGGCAATCACAATCAGCGGCTCCCAATTCTCAATATCCGGCGGAGTGATGCTGGCGAGGTGCAGGCGCATATCCTTTGTCCGGGCCGCCACAAAGCTGTAGGGCGGAAAGATCATGTCCTTGAACTCGCCAAAGTCACAGGAACCCTTCGCGTCGGCGCGGGAATAGCAGTCGTTGTGGTAGCAGCGCTGGCACCAGGCACAGCGCCAGCCATACAGTCCCGGATCGGTGCTGACATGGTGATCAACTTCCTCTTTACAGTCCGCGCAGTGTACGCCCATGGGCAGGTTGCCGTGAACCCACAAGTGGCGCACGGAGGTCTCGTTGCGCAACCATTTGTCCTTGCAGCGATACTCCCTGTCCGCCCGTCTTTGGCACACTGGAGTCGAGTGGGTGCACAGGCCGCAGCAGTCGCAAAAGAGCCCCGCGGACGGGGTCAGCAGGATCTCGCACACGTTGCAGAAGCAGGCCTGGAAGAAAACATCGGAAGGGTGAGAAGGGGCTGCTGTGGGGGAGCTGGCAACAAGTGAGTCCGCGCACCTGCTCGATGACTTTTATTGATTTCCAGCTATGACGTGTTTTGCCCGAGAGCACGCTGATAACGAAGTCCTCGGCTAGGAGGCTGCGGCAGAAGGCGAACAGGATCCCCAGGGCGAACAGGGAGCCGATCAGCGCCTCCACGCTCAGCTCTATGGTGGCTAAATCCATGGATGGCCTCAATTTAGCTAAATATTCGCGGAATCTTGCATTTTCACGATTTGTTTTTGCTGGTCGACGGCGTGACCATAGTTGTGCAATAATGAAATACCGTTCCACTTCGGGACGTTGTACCACACTGAGGAGACATCGCATACATTTTTGAGATTTTATAGGGTAAAAGCCGAATTTGAATCTGGCAACACTCACTGCTCTAGACGTAAGTTTTACGAAAAAACGATAATTTATAATAAACATTTCAATTTATAGGATTATAAAGCGCCAAAATGAAGGTCATCTACAACACCCTCTTCAAGCGTACCTCCACCTACGCCGTGGCCATCATCGCGTCCACATTCTTCTTCGAGCGCGCACTCGATGTGACCTCAGTGGCGATCTTTGAGAGCGTCAACAAAGGCGTAAGTGCTCCGCTTATGTAAGAGGAATTCCTTGCTAAATGTCGAATTTTACTCCCTTGCAGAAACTCTGGAAGGACATCAAGGCCAAATACGAATAAATTAGTATGATTTAATGTAATTAGCATAATAATCAACGTTTATTCTAAACGAAACGAAAACTAAGCGGGTGTTGCGTTTGTTATATATCCGACTTCTTAGCCGCCGGAGTTTCCAGGGCCTGTTCGGTAACCTCCCAGGGCTTTTCGTGCCGCTTCGCATCCCAGGGCTGCGTATTGGGCAGGCGAGCGGGTTCCTCGAAGGAGACTCCATTGTCCTTGAGGGTTTGCAGCAGTTTTTGGAGCTTGCTCCCGGGCACTGCCTCCACGTTGCAGGTCATTTCGGTGATTCCGGACTGCAGACAACGGTGGGCCAGCACACGTCCCAGGTTTACGAAGGCGGCCGTGTCGTTGGTCTTGTACAGCTGCTGCTTTATGGCCCACTCCTGGGTGC
This sequence comes from Drosophila tsacasi, assembly GCA_018904565.1. Classification (NCBI taxonomy): domain Eukaryota; kingdom Metazoa; phylum Arthropoda; class Insecta; order Diptera; family Drosophilidae; genus Drosophila; species Drosophila tsacasi. Next base: position 8,377 of record JAEIHY010017667.1, on the reverse strand, counting down.
TGGCGCTCAGGATGGTTCCATTCTCGAAGTGCTTTACCTCGGCGCTCACATAGCGGCCGCTGGTATTGATCTCCAGAGTGTGCCAGTAGGATCTGCCGGGTTTTTCCAGGTGATAGCCGCCGGGCTTGTAGGCAATCCGCAACCTCTCCAGATTCCTCGGATTGCGGTTGAACACGAACTTGGCGCTGGCCTCCGGCGTGGTCAGCTCCTTGATCTTGTGCAGCACGCGGGCGGACGTGAGGGGGCGGGCACTGCGAGACATGTTAGCGCTGAAAAGGCAGGAAAGCACACACTTTTAATTGAAACTAGAGCTTACGAAGAAATTACAAAACCATACAAGAAACGAGGATACCGGTGTTGGTAAGAGCCCGTTCACGCAGTATTGTAAAACGGCTCAGAGCCCAACAGCTGTTCAGACGTGTTTTTCTTAAAATTTTTTATTTCTTTCGTGTCGATTGGCCTTGAAAAATTCGCTGTCCCCCCTTTGGAGCAGAGAACCCCCTGCAGACATGCGCAAAAGCGGCCCCCGGCCGCACGCCTATGAATCTGCAGCCTAGGAGAAGAAGCGGCAGAAGGCGGAATCTAAATTATTGCGAGTGTATCATTTTCGGCCTTTAAATTGGTTATGTAAAACGCGTTTGCACAGAGATACATATCTGCCAGTGGACATATCGTACTCTTCGTGGAACCAAGTGCTGCTCCTCGTCATGCTGATGGTTGTGTGTTCTAGCCTGTGCCGCCCCGGGCACGTGGGCGCCTTAACCGCAATGCGGCACCTAAATTGGGCTCTGGGCTCGGGATATAGGCCCCCGATCCAAGCCCTGGTCAGGGTGAGTCTAAATAGCATAAATAATTGCTAAGTTAACAGCTTATAGGCCTCTAATAAACATAAACAAAATCAGGCCATCGCTTTCACTTTGGGTTGCCACCTCGTTTCAGAACTCACCACACTCCCAATTGCCCACGCACGTTTGGCGCGGGAATTCAAAAGTTGGTCAGTCGGTATCGAAGAAATTTATTTTCTATGAAATATAAATTAAAATGAAATATTTTTTTATGTTATTTATAAAGATGTTTCATAGCTTTTCCTATATATATTGTAAAGTTGTTTTTATATTTTTTTATTACAGAAAAATTAATTTAGTTTTTTTATAACTTAGATAAAAACACACATTAAATTAGAACATAATTTTAGCCTTATATACGTCATCGATTATTATTATTAGGTGCAAACCTATTAAAATATGTTGCTCCAAGTTTGCGTCGCTCCAGTTTGTGGTTTAATCAGTTAAATTAAAAGCTTTTGGTCAACTGATAAGAATAGTTTTTAAATCCCACTCTCTCTTTCTACCTTGCTCTCTCCCTCTTTTTCTCTTCCGGCTAAAGTTGGCGCTGCAATTCAAATTCTTATCTTGGCCCAAACCCAACACCAACGTGATCAATATTCACGGAAGCGCTTGGCTAAGCACTTTGCTAACTGATAAAGATAGTTTCGCAATCTTCGCAGCCACTTGACTGTTGCCTCACTGCGTCGCAATCGCTCCCCGCTCTTTGTTTCTCTCTTTGTTGGCGGCAACCGCCCTTGTTTCAACTTTATGCGTGCTTTCTGTGCTTGCTGCCGCCGCCGCTGCACTTGGCGATTTTCGCCAGACGAAAATCAGTTACTCTCGAAAGTTGTCTCCGTCCGGTTGCGAAAGGTTCTCAGGTGCCGAAAGCCAGAGAGAAGAGTCTCCAACCCGCGCGAAGGTCGCTCTGGCTTAGATCTGTGACGAAGTGAGTTTTCATTGGGCTTTTTCGCGCTCTTTTGTCTCGCCGAGATGAAAGTGCAATATTCTCCGATGCGTTTCCTGCTGCATCCACTGCGCATGCTGCTAACCTGTGGCACCCGGCAGGCTGCCTTTCCGGGGGTGGCTGCTTGTACAACATAAAAAGAAAAATTCAAATTTGACAATGGAAATGCCACAAATTCGAGTCTCAAAATCCGACTGCCCGGGCACAAACACAAAAGAAAACTACTCTTGGGGCCCCGATCAGATTAAAGCATGTCGACAATGGTTAGCTGAAGGGGATCTGCCGGCTCAAAATCCTTTAGTAACGCTCTTCTCTCTATTTCGTTCTTTCCAAATCACAGCAGTACGTCCCAGCTCCGGAGGCCCGGCCAGTGCCCGATGAGCGATTCCCGGGCAGCCAAACGGACCGGAAGGAAACCGCCAGCCAGACCCTGCAGAACTCTTTATCGTCGCCGAAGACATTGCCACCGACATCGCCGCCGACGTCCTTGCCACCGCAGCTCCCGATGTCTGACCGTATCTTAGATCCGTCCCTAGGAGTGTCCCCCAGTGTGGCGATACCCTACAACATCGACTGGATATTCCCGAGGCTGCGGAATCCCTCCAGGTTCTGGTACGGGGTCAGCCAATGTGTCGTCGCTGCAGTCGGCATCTTTAGCAAGATCTTGCTGAGTGAGTATCACCTCGTCGACCTCGGGACCTTGCCCAACAGCACCACCATCATCATCATTTGGCCCCAAAGGCACGTTTATTTTTGGCCGAGCGAAGTGAAGCGCGTTTCGAGAGCATCGCGTCGCATCTCCGGCCCTGACCGTGAATGTGTGCGAATCTCTCGCTTGATAAACGGTGCCCACGGACGCTGGCGCTCGCTGACGCTCTGAAAGGTCAAACGTGTGCCGTGTTAATTGGTGTCTCTGTCAATTATGCAAATGCTGATCTCTTGCCCTCCCCCAATCAGTGTTCCTGAACAAAACACGTGTCTACAACAAGAAGCGCCTGGTCCACCTGATTTGCAAAAGGCCCAAGGACATCCCCCTGGTGACCGTGTCCAATCACTATTCCTGCTTCGACGACCCCGGCCTCTGGGGCTTCCTGCCCTTGAGCATTGTGTGCAACACCTTCAACATCCGCTGGTCCATGGCGGCCCACGACATCTGCTTTACAAACAAGCGGCACTCGCTCTTCTTCATGTTTGGTGAGTATCGAGGAATTGGGTAACAAAGCGATCCGGCCGCAAAGTTATAGAAAAATATTTAACCAAATGCCCTAAAAAGCTTTTTAATAGGTAATAATTCCCTCATTTCATTTGCAGGCAAGTGCATTCCTGTCGTGCGTGGCAACGGCGTCTACCAGGAGGCCATCAATCTGTGCATCGAGAAGGCCGCTCTGGGGCACTGGATTCACGTTTTTCCCGAGGGCAAGGTCAACATGGAGAAGGAGGAGCTGCGCCTCAAATGGGGCGTCGGTCGCATTATCTACGAGTCCCCCAAAATTCCCATCATCCTGCCCCTGTGGCACATAGGCATGGACGATATGCTGCCTAATGTGGAGCCCTATGTGCTGCAGCGAGGCAAGAAGATCACCGTGAATGTGGGTCAGCCGTTGGACCTCAACGACTTCATCCTGGACCTGAAGAAGAGGCAAGTGCCGGAGCCCACGGCGCGAAAGCTAATCACAGACAAAATCCAGGAAGCCTTTAGGGTGAGATTTAATTCCATGAAACCCTTAAATTCAATTTCTGATTACATTTAAATATTAATTTTGTAGTTCTTGCGAGCCGAGACGGAGAAATTGCACAGCGAACGCGAATAGCATGCTTTCAGGGAAGAATGCAGCGACGGACATTTGTAATAATATTTATTTCTGCATAGTATTAAGCAAAAAATGAACCCTCAAAAGGCCCGTTCAATCCGTTTCCTGTAATTCATTTTTATTATGGTTATTGCAATGCGATGTAATGGCCGGAGAAAGGCACTTTAAGTGAAACCTTGTGCATTATTAAATAGTGTAAATATAAACAAATTGACATTTGACTGCGAGGTAAACTGTCTGCTATATAAATCTAAAACAATAAAGTATTAAATTCAAAATATCCCCTTGAATATTCTTGTTTGAAAACGATAGTTGCACACTGGCGCCACTTTATTTAAACCATGTGGCAACGGTGTCACTCAGCTGTTTAAACGTTTTCACCGTTATTTGCCGGGCAAAATGTAAGCCATGTGTAATTTTTATTTAAATAAAAAATATATAATAAAATGTACACCCAGGTCGTTTAAGGTTGTCAATCAAAAGAGCGAGCTGCTGCTGACCACGCCAAAGAGAAAACAGCTGCTGAAAGATGGCCCGCCGACCGCCAGGTGCCAAATGCTAGGACGTGGAGCTTATGGCACGGTCTTCAAAGCTATCTATAGGGGTAAGTTGGGTTTATAAACCAACGAAAAGTACTGATATTGTGCTACAGATCGATCTGTTGCCGTGAAGATCATTCGAGCCCAAGCTGTATCCACTCTGCACAATGAATCCCATTTGCTGAATTTGGATCACCGGAATATTGTGAGACTCCTGAAGCTGGAGGCCGCCGCAGAGTTTGGTTTGGTTATCATGGAGTGTCCCAGGGGACAAAGCCTGCAGCGGATCATCGACAGCTTGGCCCTCCCTCTGATCCACAGAGTGCTGTAGGTTTCCTTTGCCAATTTGAAGATTCCTTAATTAAAACCCAACTATTTCCAGCATAACCCTGGACGTGTTGGCCGCTCTGCGTTACTGCCACTCCCGCAATGTACTCCATTTGGATGTGAAGCCAACCAATGTATTGGTTGCCCTGGGAGCAAAGTCTAGTATCGAGCATTTTTCGACACTCAAGCGTAGCTACATTTGCAAACTATGCGACTTTGGTTCTTCCATTGAAATTGGCGAAATGTGCGCCAAGCAAGGTGCAAGAAATACCAGTGGAACTCTCCGGTACATGTCCCCAGAAGTGCTGCGATCGGAGGCCCTATCGGGAGCCTCCGACATCTACTCTCTGGGCATCAGCATGTGGCAATTGCAGACCCGTCGAGTGCCCTATCACCTGCTGGATTGCAACGAAACCATTGCCTATCAGGTGGTCAAGCACGAATTACGACCGGATAGCTATGAAGAAATGAGGAATTTGGCCAGGGATTACGCAGCCAGAGATACGACGCCTATCAGCTGCGATTGTACTTCAAGTTACCTCAATGAAACTACGACACCGTCTTCTGTCCGTCGTAATCTGAGCTTCGATCCATCTTACAGCGCCGGCCGTGATCTGAAAAAGAAAGAGCGCCGTCAGAACCGATTAGCACTCCACTTCGAGGGCCCGGCGCCAGCAGAGGCGACGAGTGCGTGCCTGGAAAACGCTTACACCAAACTATACAAAAGCTGCTGGGTCAGCGCCCCGGAATCGCGTTTGGCTTCTGGCCAGCTGAAGCACGAACTGGAGCACCTTCTCGTCTCGGCGCGTACCTGTTCGTAGTCACTTGTTTGTATTTTATCCCATTGATTAGTTATCATTTATGTATGTACACTTACCATGTTTGTAAGATTTTACCAGACCCACTACTGGTTAGGTCAATAATTTTTTGTGTATTTTTTGTAACTTCTTTTTTGTTTATTTTTGTACTGGCTACGCTAAGAAAATACATTTATAATGTTTATATACGAGCTTACACATCTACGCACGTTCGTTCCTCCCTCCTCGATCATATATAATAGTGCCTTCTGTTCTACATAGATAGGGTGTGTAGTTTAGTTATATAATTAGGATGCGGGATGCTGCTGCGATAAATTAGTCGGTGGCAGCAGCCCCTGAGGAGACGGAGCTAACGCCAACTACGGTTGAAGAGAAGAGCTTTGTATGTACAGATCTTTATTGTTATGGTTTGTCGTTTAATGTTCGCTTAGAAACCGTATATACCATATATATATGTCGCACTATATGCGTTCTATACTTGTAAACACTTTGAAATATTTCACCCTTAAATGCAAATGTTCAACTGTTGTGTCTGTTGTGAGTGTGAAAGGAGCTACGATTTCGGCCTGGTTTAGCTTAGTTTCCCTTTTAGTTTATGTGATTAACCATGTCCTACAAATGCTATTACTTCGAATACACTCGAGTGGTGTGCTGCGGAAGACTACATTTTTTTTAGTTTTCATAGCTAATAGTAGTTTGAATTCAGTTTGAAGTCAATCAAATTGTCCCATCCTCGTTTAGTATAAACCCAATGATTTGGGGGCTGCGACCGCTGCTCTACAAAATATACGGCGTAGAGCAGGGTGAGCCCTGCGATTTGGTAATGGTAATTCGTATCTCTGGGCGAACAGTTGGCAGTGCCGCTTACAAGGTAAAACATCTCCAAAAAATGTACAATATGCATATAAATACTCGCTTTTGCTCCTCCTACTCCTATTCCTTCTCCTTCAACGTGTCTGTTCGTTCGGTTTTGTTTTGTTTTTGTTTGAATATATCACAATTTAGTCTTTTAAATCTTTAAATATTTGTTAGCTTGACGATTATTGATTTGAGATTTCGCAGGATGGTGCGGCGTCCCTTAACTCGCGTAGGATCGTCGCACGGGAACGGGCGGAGGAATTTTGGATTTTCGCTGTGGCTGCTGGCCGGGGGATTTTTGCTGCTGCTGCTGCTGTTGTGGAGACTGCGGCGACGGGGAGGATGGCGAGGGTGAGCAGGATGAGGACATCGAGGAGGACGAGGACACCGATGAATGGATGCTCGTTGGAATTCTGGTGGGCTGGGCCTTCGGCAGGCCACTCTTTGGCAGCTCCGTTGACTTGGCTTCCTTCTGAAAATGAAAATGGGTTGGTAAGGAATTTATCAGAAATTTATTGATTGGGAAATTTTGGTTGCGAAAACATTATTATAAGCTATATCCTACCTTCTTTGGCGAAACTGCCGCTGGCGGATGCACTGGCGATGTGACCCTTTTCCAGCCATTACTCCGGCGCCACGAGCTGGTCGTTGGCGGCGTGGATGCCTGCCTCATCAGCATTCGCTCCTTCAGCTTGGTCACCATTCCCGGCGACGGTGGCACCAGTTCCTTGGCCATCTTCGACATCATGGCACAGCTGATGCTATCGCTGCGCACCACGGTGGACTCCAGTTCGCGGCGCTGATTGTGTCGCAGTATGCAGCTGGGCTCCTGGTCCTCCAGCACCGATTTCGACTTGACAAGGACATGCGGAGGCCTACGCAGTTCGCTTTTGATGATCTGGGCAATGCACTGCTGCTCATCCAGCGGCTTCATGGGCGTACTGCTGCTCACAATCAGGGGCACATCCTCGATCTCAATGTCGCTGACCCGCCGCCGGCACTCATCGATGACCGCATAGTCGGGCTCTTCGTCCTTCTTCACCTGACTGGCGGACAACTCGTCCGTTTCGCTGGAGGAGCAGCTGGTCAGCTGGGCCCTGCCTGCTTCGCTGGGCGTGGGACTGCCGCCATTAAGGCGTCCCGCTGGACCCACCTGGCTCTCTGACATGCTGGAGTCCTCGGCATCATCATCCTCCTCATCATCCTCATCATCCGTCTCGCCTTCTAGATAGGAGTAAAGGCTACGCGAGGAGTTTGAGCGTATGTTGACCAGCTTGTAGAAGTCATTGGTGAAGTCCGTACAGGCCACCTCCTCGTCCTCGGAGTAAACGATCTGGAAATCATGGAGATTTTATGATTTCCTCAAGGAAAGTTAAGTAAGTATTCCGACTTACCTTCTGCTGGAGCAGCTGGGCAATGCCATCGGCCACAGAATCCGTTTCCACGGTGGTAGAGTTGATGAAGTCACTCGAGGGCCACAGCCAGTCGTGATCCCGATCCCGCTTCCTTCGCTGCTGCTGCAGGAGGTGGTGTTGCTGATCCCGCTCATCGTCAAAGGTCATCACAGCCAGCTCCTCTTGCGACATGCTCCAGTCCTCCATTTCCGTGGAGCAGGGCTCGGCGGGCAGAAGCCACTGCTCCGGTTCCTCCGGCAGGTCTTCGAGATGCCCATTCGAGGGCTGCGGCTGTCCACTGCTCATGGTGCAGTAACCTTCGTCCCGTCCCTTAACCGGACTGGCAGATAAGGCCGCATTCTGTGCCTCCAGGTCGCGCACCCTGCCCTTTAGCATGCTCACCTCCTCCCGGAGATTATCCTCAGCCACAATGGCATCCACCACCTTGCGCATCACGTCGTCCAGGCAGTGCTCGTACTGCCGGATACGGGTGAGCAAGGCTCGGTTCTCCTGCTGCATCGACTGCAGAAGATTCTCCTGGCGGGCGAAGCGAGTCTGTAAGAAAAGGGGTTATATTTTAGGGATCTACTAAGAGGTTTTTAAGCATTCAAAGGACTCCATAGGGGTTAGAGCATTTGCTTTGAGACCAAAGCCTATAAATCTTCATTAAATATACTCAACCAGGAATCTTGTACTGTCAATTTCGAGGTGCGAAAGCCACCTGTGAAATTTCCATTACAAAATCAAGTTGAAAGCGATCCGCGCCGAGTAGGGAAAGGGTTAACTGATTAGATCCAAGTATTTATCAAGTGTCCGGAGGGGGGCAACCTTCGTCCGTG
>JAEIHY010017666.1:0-15569 GCA_018904565.1 Drosophila tsacasi | reverse complement strand
TGTATTTGATTTGCTAAGGCCAGGCATGGCGTGGGCCAACATCGATCTGTCTGCCTGTCCGCCTGTCTTTCCGTCCATTTCTGCTGGTCAAGATCTCGGTTCGTACGGCTGTCAGTCACTGTGACTGTGACTGGAATGAGTCGGTGACTGGGACTCGCTTACAAGGCGCCTGCGGTCATTTCCACCGCTTGATTTATGGCAAGAGATTGGCCAGGCAGCAACAACAGCAACAGCCACTAGCCTCGGCAATTGTAGATACATTTTTCAAATGCATTTTTCCCTCAATAAATTTGTTTTCGGTTAAAAAAAATATATATAATACTTTCTGGCTGTTATTTTTTTGTGAAATGAAAAATGTTTGAGGATTTTTGTTTGATTTTCAATGCTCTTGGCTAATTCAATTTACATTTGTAATTGGTTTTTATACAAGATTACAAGAGGAAAGTTTTAAAGTTTAGTTAGGTTAGTTTAAGTTGTTTTATGCACTTTTTTAAATTATTAAGACATTACTTAAATAACTTGGACCACGAACTTTGCTAAAATTATGCTATTTAACTTTAATAAAAATGTATAAATAGTTCTTAGGGTTTTATTACCGTAAAGCAATTAGAACTTTAGAATAACTCTACAACCGCATAATAAATAATAATAAATCCTAGAAAAAAATACATTAAATATTTATGAAATCAAAAGACTTAGGCAACAAACTTGGCCTGAGAACCAAAAGAAAAGTCTTCGTAATTGGCCATTCGCCCCGTCCGTATATTCCATGGATCGTTTTCGTGTCTTTGCACAATTATCAATTACTCCAATCGCTTTTATGTCACATGCAAATGCCACTGCCTGAAATAATAATAATAATAGTTAATAATAAATGCCGTGCATAAAAGTTTACGTTACGCCCACATTTGGCGTTCGCGGTGTTGCGGTGTTTGCAGTGTTCAAGTGGCCATCGGCCAATTGGCATTAATTAGCCAACAATTTTCCGTTGGCGGCTTTTAATTTTGCCAAACGAAACTGCCAACTAACAACCGTACAGCAATCCAACATTGTAACAATTCAACAGGCCAGGTTACCACCCACCAACACGCGGACATTAGGGGGGGTGTAGAAGGTGTTGAAAAACAGAAAACAAACAAATGCCACAACAGCGATTTATTTTCCATATTGCTGCAGCATTTGAAATTCTTTGTTTTTCACTCGGGGCTTTTATATGATTTATGCCTTTGTTTTATTGTTAAGTGAATCAATTAAAAGCAGTGAGTTATTCGATGAATTCAAATTGAAAAATGATTTATAAAAAAACATGTACCTACTATATAATAATAAAAGTGGAAATAAATGTATACTTTAAAACGTTCTTGGTATTTTTTCTATTTAATCAAACTAAAAAACTTAAAAGGTATTTAATTACATTTAACTTACTATGCGGATTTTCTGGTAATTTATATACTTTACTATAAAAACTCTTAGAAAACATTCCTCAAATAATTTTTGGCCCCAAAAAAGGCAGATTTTTCCGCCGGGCTAGGTTTTCCATCGAGCCTATTGGGTCTAATAGTTTCTAAATTATGCAGTTTGTTGGGTTTCCTCCATTATTTTTCTTTGTGGGCACTTCTTTGCAGGTATTTCGCTGGATTGACAATACATAAATTTATCTTTGAAGTGGCACCGACCAGACAAAAAACCAAAAATGATTGCTGTTGCACTTGGTGTTGTGGCAATGCAACTGTGTGTCTTTGTGTAGATATTTTTTTCGAGGCTTTGTGTCACTGCTTGATTAGTTTTTAATTGTATGATTTATGGCATTGCACATAGGCGAAACGTTTCGCGTTATGTTAATGTTAATTGAGAAATTAACATTTTATACAACGGCCAGAGCCCGCTCCTTGATCGCCGAGACAACTTGTCAGATCGTTAATGCTCATCAATCGGTTGACTCGGCTTGGCCATTTGATAATTCGCTGATTTATTGGCCAGCCTTTAGCACGAAGCGACATTTGCTTTTAGCCAATATTAGCATAAGACGGAATTTATTTTCTTATCTGCCCCAATGTGCGGCGGCCCCCTTTGGCGATTCGTTGCAGCACTTTTTTGTATGGCATTTTGGCGCAAAAAACTGATTTTTCTCACAACGCCCACCGAAAAGCGCCGAAACAGAAAACGGCTTTAAACTCATAAGCCCGATCCGTTCGAGTGCCGCAAAAAGGCCACAAAATGCTCAGCTCGGCCTCTGACTTTCGGTAATTTGAAAATTAATAAAGTCGTTTGTTATGCAAAGTACCAAGCGGGTGGCAAGCGGATGTGGGCGGTGTTTTTTCAGAGGCTGTCTGACTGAGAGGTGCGGGCTCTGCCAGCTGTTTTTTATTTGTTTTCTTAATTTTTTCTCTTTATTTTTGTGGTTGTGTGAATTGGCCCAGCAAAATGTGGGCCAGCACCGGCATCTACAAAGTTGCGGCACTCACGGATGCTTCGCTTGGTTTCCGATTTGGTAAAAATCAAAGAGGCAAAAGGGAAATTCATAAATAAAATGTTAAAACCGGTGACCGTATTTGGGAGGAATATTTATTATTTATTTAAAAGCAAATATGGGGGAAAAGCGCCCTCTAGGGCCTTTTTGACTTTTAATTAATACAATGTTGTTTACAGACTATAAAAAGCACAAAAATATTGATTTATCGATTTTCTATCGTTTATTCAACTCGTCGATATATAAATCGATATTTTAACTTTGCGATAATGTGCGATCTATAACATTTTTCTAAATATATCTGAAAATATAAGCTGAAAATAAGACAACAAAATTAAATACAAGTTTTTAGATAATAATAATATAATAAGGCATTTTAAAATTAAATGTGGTATTTTTAATACGTAAAAACTCGATATATACAAGTTTACAATAATAAAATATTACTAACATTTGCCCCATAAAAAAATGCTTTAATATATATAATTAGAACATTCAATAAACAAATTCAAAAGCAAAACAAAAGCAGTATTTTTCTCAACCTTTAGTTCCACTTCCCCAATTAGTTTCCTCTGAGCCAAATCCAAATCCTTCTCCACCATCACTGCCAATCTTAATAAGCCAGCTCCAAAAGGCCAGAGCAAACAAAAGGTGTCTCTGTCTGTGCATATATATTTTTTTTCTCCATTTTTTTGTGTGTTGCCCCAAGCTAGTGGCTGCTACTCAACTACTGAAACTTGGGCATCAACTACAGCATCTGAAAATGGCAGGCTGTTACAATGGCAGTGGCACTGCCAGTGGTCGGCCGGCTACACCTTTCCCCATTAGCCCAGCTAGGGAGCCAACTGGGTCAAAGTGGCACAAACCCCGCCGCGATCATTAGGCTGGTGGAGAAATACGAAATACAAAATATACACCATGGAAACCATGACAATCTTCAGCCCACAGGCCAAGGAAAAAAAAAGAAGGAAAAAACGTTGACAACCAAGTGCAGGCAAATGTATCATAAATTTTCATATAATTTTCCAGAGCCGTGTCTCTTGGAGAAACCGCAGCAGCAGCAGCGGCAGTATAGTTGCAGTTGGAGCTCTTTTTCTTTTTTACTTTTTTTGTTGCTTTGTATTTTTTCGGGGATTTTGCAAGTGCCGCCAAACACTTGCAGCTGCAAAACAAAAGCAACAGCAACAATGATCACTTGTAGTTAATTTTTCACAAGTGACTGCCAAGTTTTGTGCAATATGCGAAGCGGGTTTTCTGCCTGTTCGAGGGAGCTTTTCATATAGCCTGACCTGTCGCGACCGTTGCCAGGTGCAAGCTGGCAAATACTTTGAGTCTTTGACTTTTCTCGCTTTTCAGTTTGGAGGTTCAGTATTTTATTTTTATTTATTTTTTTGGGGGGCTTTCGGCAGTCACTTAAGTTGGCCGCCGCAGCTGAGACGATAATTAATTCGGAGCACAGATCCGATCCGGTCCGGTTCAATTATGTCTCTCGGCCGGCCCAAAGGAATTTCGTCTGAGATTTTTTGGCAAATTGGAGCAGTTCCATTTTCATTTTTTCATAAAGGCAGCTGTGCCGAGATATTTTTTCTCTCTTTTTTGGAAGCTTGAGGGGGCTGGAAAACTAGATCCGACACTGACATGCCAATGCCGCAGAAACCAAAAAATTCTCAGGCTTGTTAATTGCCGTTGTCAGCTTGCGGGCTATTTATAAGTTTTTACAACAGAATAAAATGCTGCCAATTGGAATTGGAGTTGCATATTTGTGGTTAACATTTAGATTAAGGTAATGGGAAAAAGAAGAGAAGAATTTTCGCAGCGAAATAAAAATTAAATTAATATTTAGTTCTATTTTGATTTACAATTTGTTATATTTTTATCATTTGAATTATTATTTTCTATATTTATTATTTATTTATTAGCAGCTTAGTCTTCCTGAAACCTATGTTAATTATATCTTTACCTGGTATTCATTTTTTCCCAAGCTTATCAATGGCTAAAAGCCATTGACATCAACATAATGCTATTATGCAAGAAAACACTTTACAATCGGAAAATGTCACCATTTAATTACGCACACAAAACAGTTTAAAGTTGCAACTTGCAGCAGCCGTCAACTGACAGCAGCAACTGCAGCAGCAGCAGCAACACTGCAGCAGCCCAGGCATTGCACAAATCTCGTCAGAAATTAACATAAATCCAATCACAAAAGCCCGCGCAAGTTTCTAGTGTTTTGGAAGCCGTAGGACGGCGAACGTTTAGGCTGGCAACACTTGAAATAATTAAGTAAATTACATCTATAGGACTTTTTAAATAATTTTAAGCATTATTTCATAAGAAAATAAGAAAAACTTGCATATGGAAAGTATGTGAAATACGTTGTCTTCTAAAGAACTTGTATATTGGAAACCAATACACAATCTTTTGATGTAATGGAAACAATTTTAAAAATTGAAATATAATTCGTATTATTTGTTTGAGGAATACATTTTATAAATCTATTTTTAATATGTTTTCAAATTTATTTTTCTGCCTGTAACCAGGAGGAACACCGTGGGGATTGGTTAGGTTTTTCGGTTCGCTTAGGATCGGATCTGTCTGCCTGTCCGCCTTGGTCTCTGCATCTCAAACGGCATCTGTCGCCGTGTGTTGGCCGTCATGTTGCGCCTGCGCCTGCAACTGCCTCTGAATCTGTATCTGAATGCCGAGAGTCCACCGCGTCTCCGGGATCTGCATCTCGGCAGTCCATATAGCCATATAGCCATAGTCGACTTGCAGTCTGTGGATCAGCGCCCACGCGACTAATCGCGCAACTGTGCAACGCCAACTCCTGTGACGTCTGTTGCGTTGTCTCTTGTTGTTTCTGGTGGCAGCCGCGTTATTTTTTTTTTTTTTTTTTTTTGNTTTGGTTTTTTTTTTTTGTCGTGTTTTGATTGGTTTTCTGTGCGAAATGATGGCCAGGGTAATGTTTGGGAGTATAGGAAATATGTTTGGTTACTTTTTTGTAAGCTTAAAAATAATTTGTAAAGTTTTTAAATATTTTTGTTTAGTTTAGATTTTTTTATAAATTTACAGTGAATGTTTTTTATATTTTGAAATATTTATGGGATGTACATTTTTAATTTTAAGTTGACCTTTAGTGTATTTAATTTTTAATTTTAATGAACAAAATGCATAAAGGTTCTTAAAAATTACTTGATATATATATATATGTAGGTATGTATATTTGGAAAAAAATTATAATAGTTACAATATATGAAAAAGGAAACTCTTCAATATATATGAAAAAAAAGCAGCCGAAGCTGCACTTCTAGACTGTAAATATCTTTGTTTTTCCTTACTTCATAATTTGTCAAAATGCTCTTTTATTTTATCTATCTTATTAATTTATTTATTAATTTTAATTCTTCAATTTTATTTATAGTTATTTACAAATAAAACGCCAAGATATCCACGGTATCTTTCAGTCAAAACACTTTCCATAACTCTTTTCTGCTTCTTTGTTTTTCCTCAAGCTGCCTCAAGGCGCCCTCACATGGCATGCCAGCTGCCCGGCTTTTTTATTTTTATTTCAACTATTTTAGCATCTCCCTGGATGTGTTTTGCATGTTGGCTAACTGCTTACCCCGCATAACCCACCCAAAAAATCCTCCAACGGATCCAGGAGACACTTTACGTTCCTATTCGTTTTATTGGGGATCTTGCACGGTTAGAGGATTGGCCACTCATGCCACATAAATGGTGCATTCAAGCCAACTGAAAAACAATTCAATTATCAGAAAATGCAAATGCCAAATGGTGTCTTGAAGGAATGCCACCGCATGCAGAGAAAGAGAAAAAGGGCAGGTGAGTTTAGTGCAGAGCGGAGAATATTTAAGTTGGGGTTATATTTTGTTTGGTTCTGATTTGAATTTGGACTTAAAAATAAAATCTTATCTTGGAAATATAACCTAACTTTGACAGAACGATTAAATATAAATATGTTATGTTAGTAACTATAAAAAGAGTCATATGATATGACTTTGATATCCAAATAAAGAGATTTATATGTTCAACTGCATTTTGCTTTATTTATTCTTTACATTTTCCCTCTGTGTAGGAGAGAATTGCACTCGTGACATATTCGGCCGTGTATCTTGATTTCATTTTTCAATTTCCACAACGAGCTTGAGTCGAAGGAGGAGCAGAAGCTGCAAACGCAAATTATATGGCTTTTTGGAGGTTGCTTCAAGAGCTTGCAACATGTTGACAAGGCGCGCCAGCAACAACTACCACCAGCTACACTGTGGCAGTGGCACTGCCAGCATTTCCTTTTCACAATTAACGTTCTACGTGACAAGTGACACCAATTTTACCACCTTTAGCTTCAGCTTTAGCTTTTGTGGTGCAGAGCAAGAGTTTTTGTTTTTGTTTCTACATTTCGGTTGGGTTTCTGTTTCTGTTATGTTCCATGTTTAGTTTTGCCGTGTTTTTTCCTTTAGTTTTTTATGGGGACCACCATCAGGGCCGAGTTTCAGTTTGAGTTAGAGTTAGAGTTAGAGCGTGCTGCAGATGCACGTTCTGCGATTGTGTGCGCAGTTTTGTTTTGGGTTAATGGAGATGATTTGTTGCCCTATTCTAATGCTGCTCGCTGCCACTTGGCCAGGTTCCTGCATTCCTCAGGGCTCTCTGAGGTCTGAAAATGGTACTTTGCTGGGGTAAAAATATAGTTGGACGGGTTAGGGGTAAAGTCTTTAAAATGTAATGAATTTATATAACATTTTGAAATTTTAAGTCTAAATAATTATTAAATATATATTATTTAATAAGGTAAGTCTGACAGTATGGCATTGGTGCAAGTAATATGTACGAAACAGTCCTTGTTTTTTAATTTATTTAATTAACATTAATTCATTGTGAAGGAATTCGTTATTAGGAATTTTAACTACATTTGTTATAATTCGAATTAAAATATATATAATATTATATTTAATTTATAATATATTCAAATAAAAAGCACAACGCAAAACTTACCATTCTCGGCAAGCTCCCCTTTGGGTTGTAAAAATTTGACAAATTACCACAGCAGCCGCTTGACCTTCTACCTGCTGCATGCCGAATGTTGCATGCTGGATTTTGAATGCTGCATGCTGCATGCTGGCTGCGGCATATTGTATGTTGCAAGTTGCATTTGGCCTGACCCTGGCGACGCCTAAGCATGTTGGCTTCACTCCTCATCTTTTTTTTACGGCGGGGTCAGTGTGTGGGTCGTGGGGCTGACAATGAGCTGAGTTATGGCCGTGCAGATGGAAATTGTTTTCTGCTGGTGCTGGTGGAGTTTCAGGTTGCACATGTGGGCCATAATCGTAACCATAACCGCCATGACCACCAAATGCGGATAGTGGTTTTCCGCGAAGAAGAAGGAGTTCACAAAGTTCACCTCCACCGAAGCAGAAGAGAGGTCTGGTGGCAAGGTGAGAGAATGTTTCAATTAGTTAATGTCCCCTGTGAGCTGCTGCGGCTGCTGCTGCTGCGAGGTGAAAGAATGCTACATTTATGGGATATTTTCTCACACTTTGTCTGCACCTGCTGGCACATTTATCGTTTCACTTGATCACACAGCATATTTGTACGAATCAGTCATCGAAATCGTAGAGCAAACATTTGCCAGGAAATATCTATTGGCGGGGGACTCGAAAATGTGGTGCGAAAAATTAAGGGGAGTTAGTGAGGCAATGGAAATTAATGGAGAAAATATATACATTTAAATAGACTAAGGAATTTAGGGAAAACATAAAAAATGAATTATTTAAAGGTTTACAAATAAATTAAATATTATTACTAATATTTACTAGAGGTTTTAGGGGCTAAAATAATTATAAATAATGCTTTAAATTAAAATTTAAGTTCAGTTCCCCCTCCCTATCCTTTTAATCATGAAAACCCATTAAAAAATCATGCTGTTACTCATTAAACTTCCGAATTAATTGCGACAACATTAACACTGCACCAGATCAGTGTCGAAATCAACACAATTTTCACCGATTCCGATCGCTGTCAAGGTGTTTTTCTTCACTCAAACACGAATATCGGGTGGATACATCGACAGCATCAGCGATTTTCAGATGCTTAATTTATGCTGTGACTATGGCAAGGCATTTGCATAGCGTTGATTACAAAAATGCCAATCTCCAGCCACGCCTCTTTATGTTGTATTTTATATATGTATGGTACATATGTCTATGTGTTTATCTGGTTGGCAAACATGTCCCCGCTTTTCCAAAGTGTTGAAGAAAAACGCTTTTTGACAGGCGGAAATTGTTGATATTGCCATGGTGAAACTGTGCTGTGGATGTTGCTTTTGCTGTTTGTTATGGCAAATTCAATCAGCCAAGAGTGCAAGGCAGGTCAAATGCCACTAATGAGTTGCCCCACACGCAGCCAGGGAGGCAACATAGACAACCGATGGGGCAGAAACGATGCGACCAAAGCCAAACCCCAATGTGGCACTGGGAGAAATTGTTGTATAGAAAAAAAAGGAGAATTATGTTGATTTTGGACATGAGAGGTATTTTGAAAGAGTTTTGAAAACTAAGAATAATTTTTAAACAAATTTTAGCACCTCTAAGAAGAATCCAAAATTTTTTATAGGACTTATGGAAATATTCAAAACTCAAGCTCTAAGTTTATACCCATAAACACCATTATTATTTCATACACTTACCTTATTTTTTCAGTGCACTTTGCATCAACACTCAAGGCTATTTTATCAATGCGTCGACGTTGTTGTTGCTGTTTTGGCGGTAATTGCAGCATCATCTTGAAACTTATTACATGCCAAGTCAGCGGCAACAGCAACAACAAGAGTGATAAAGCCTTCACTGATGACAATCGCACGGACCTGGACATGGACATGGCCTGCGATTCAGCTTGCCATTTTTTTTTCTTTGCTTCAACGCGCCGATGAGTTGAAAAGTGCAGCAGCAGCAGCAGCAGCAACAGCAGCAGCAGCAGGCTAACCTGCAACAACTTAGCTGCAGCTGCTTAGATTTATTGGTCTTAAGTAGCAGCAAAATGCGTCTTTTGTCGTAGTTAAAGTTTATTGGCCACATTACCCCTCTGATATTTCTGCTGAGTTGTGCCGCAGATAAGCATCGTTCATTTGAGTACGAGCACTGGGTTTATTTATGCCAGCAGCAGCAGGGAGAAGCCGCAGCAGCATCAGCATCTGCGGCATCAGCGATGACGACAACATAAGCGTTTATTACAATGCATTAAAATATCAGATTATCGGCAATTATTACATACGGAGAGTAGTTGCAGACACAAGGATATTTCAAAAAATTAAATAATAAAGATGATTATGATTAGGAAATGGGTGATAAGAGGGGGGAAAAATAGTAATTGAGTTATCAATTAAGTGGGTAATATTTAAAATAAAAATATATATAGCAGTTTGTTGATATAATATTGAAATTATTATTACAAGGCAATATTTACAATTATTACAAGACAATAATGCATAGACTTGTTTTTAAAATGCGATTATAATTATTTTGCTATTAGGAGCTTGATTTCATAATATTTTAATATTATTATAAATCAATGAGTAAGCGTGCCTAATTATACTCCTTATTAAACACTAATCAATACAATAATTTATGTATATAAAGTCCTAAAGTTATTCTGAATTTAAGAGTTGGATCTTTAAATATTTTAATATTAATTTAAGGGCAAAAATCTTAACCAGGAAGTACCGTATTCCGATGAAGAGATTTTGAGATCAACAAGCTTTATATTTAAGCTTGTATTTTTTGACAAGAGGTTTTTGAGGCTTAGTTTATTTATTTTGTTTGTTGATACCTTTATTTAAGCTTAGCAATATGTATTTATTAGTTTTATTTGCTTCATATTTGTATTTACTTAATAAATAATTATAACAGGCTACTGTAAGAAGAGAACTAATTTTAAATATAACTACAAATTATGTATACCAATTCTTTATCAAAGAATTGCAGTTAATTCAAGCTTGAAATATAAATACCAATTTTGACTATAAGATCCGCTGATTAAAATAGCTTCTTAAAGACAAAGCCCAAATTGAAACGGAATCACATATGCTATTCAAGACCGAGGCACCTTAATCTTTAACCTTAGTCAGCACTTAAATGTCAATAGAAACATCATCTTTAAAACTTAATCATATGCTGCATAGAATGAGCTGCATGACCAAACAAAAGTTAGTAATTCCAATTTGGGTCGCCACTTTTCGTCGTGACGCCAACAACATTGCTCCAAATTTTCCCAAAAAAAAATATATATGTATATAGAAATAATAATAATACAATCAGAAAATGTAAGCATTTTGTAGTTGACCTTTAGCGGCAAATGCATTTAAATAAATATGCCATAATTTATGCACAGCACTGCCACAATCTGTTAAAAAAAAAATCCAAATATTTTTGTATAATCAAATAGGCTAACAAAAAACCAAAAGAAAAAACTATGGAGCTACCAGTGGCTGGAGGCTGTTGTCATAAGCTATGAAAATAAACTACATTTACCACAGAAGCCGAACGAATGACAAGCCACCTAACCTAAACTTATTCGGCAGCCTCGACTCAATCGTCAACTCATTGAGATATTGATCTGGCCAGAGCCCCTCGCTCCCCTCGCCCCCTCTTGGATATATATATATAAATATTTTTTTTTTTTTTGCCAAAACAGACTTGGGGTCTCGCTCTCCCCATCTGATCTTCCAGCCGCCGGGGCCGATACTGAACTATTGTTATTTCACGAACTGTGACACGTTGCCTTTTTTTGATGTTTGCCATAAGCTTTTTTTGTCTGTTTTTGTTTGATTCTTTTTTATTTTCTTCGTGTTTTTTCTTTGGCTTGCCTTTGGTTTTTTTTTCCTATTATTTATTTATTGATTGTACAATGAGTAAATAAATTCAGTGCTACTGTACCCACCCTCGACCTTTTGTGGCAGTAGCAGCGCAAAACCTGGCTAAATGTTTGTGCTGCGATTTATCATTATCGTGACTTGTGATCTCCTCCGTTTTTCGTTTAAACCTTTTTTGGCCTGGCCATTGTTTGTCTTTTGGGGGTATTTAAAGTTGTGTTTCTTTTCTGCCTCCCGTTTTTACTTTTTTTTTGCAAGTTAAATTAACATGTTTTTTGGCTTTGAGTGACATTTGTAGGTGTACAATGTGGCACAAATGAAGTGAAGTGTGCAACAAATATGGCTGGGGCGATTGCCTGGCGATTGGATCAGTTGTTGTCAGTGGGTCAAAAGGTGACGTGGGCTTGGGAAAGTCCTTTTTTGGGGGAAAGGGGACCCGTGTAGCCGAAGCTGCTGGGTTGTCTGTCAATCCAACCGTTACCAACGCCCACACACAATTCGTCACCCAATTCGAGACAGACAGTCTGAGGCATGACCATAACATTAAAATAACAATCGTCTACCACTTACTTATCCCTCCACTTCTGGGGAAACGCCTCCTCCAATCTCCGGCCAACGATCTGTTTAAAGTCTAAGTATGCCTCCTGGCGACACTTGAGTTATACTCGCCCCTCGCTCGGCTGAACTCGACACTGAGAAAACACTGTCTTTAAGATAATATTGAACTTGGTGGGGTTTGTTAACGTATTGGTATTGGTATTGTATTTTTCTTTAAAAAATATTGCACTATGGATTTTTTGCAATTAAATTCTTTTTCGCACAAATTTAAAAGCTAAACAATCTAAAAACAGAGTTACAGCTCTCTCTCCCATTCTTCAACAGATCGTCTGGCATTACATATCTGGTTCTTTGTTATAAAAGAGCGTAAAAATCAATCTTGAAGTGTTCTTGTTCTTTATATTGTCTCTGCATTAAGTGAGGCGTTACGCACTTTATTTTTATTCCAAATTAGTCACTTAAGCTTTATTTTCCCTGTGCATTCAACTCGAAAATCCGTAAAATCAATTTGCCAAGACATCTACAACTTTATCAGACAAGGAAAAAAAGAGGCAAAGGGGCCACCAGTTGAACCCGCATCTTGGCCCAGACAACTCCATCTGCTATTGCCATCAATCTCGGAGTTCAGTTTGTAGCCTCAAGGAGTACGAAAAACAAAAAAATCAGAAGAAAACACTTAAATTTCTGTTATCGCCTGGGCCATATCAATTGACTTTTCGGGCCAAATATAAATTACAATCCTTGCAACAAACAAAAAAATAGCAGAAAGCAAGTGCCAAATATAATAATTCAGTTTCGGGCAAAGCGGAGAACTGCAATTTTCGCATCAAAACGCTTTCAACTAATGTCAGAGATTAGGCAAATGGGTGGGCCTCGAAAACAAAATAGATATAACAGAAAAATAAAGCCAGAGAAGTTGGAAAGTAACCGATATTGTTGCGATTTGCTGCACTTGTTATGTGTGGGGGTCAGCGCGGTGGTCACCTCGATAATGGATTCATTGCCTTGGCGGGGTTAATCAAAAATTACTGACCCCTTGCCGGGTACCCAAGTTTCGGCCATATATCTATGTATATACATCAGGCACGCATGCCTGCAGCATTAATTGGCCATCATAAGAGCGGCCCAAAAAGCAAATGATGGCGGTTGGTGGAAAATTGCTTAATCAAGGCGTTGGCTATGCCAATCCAAAGTTAATGGCCCATAAACACAGCCGAAGTCAAGCGATTGCCTGCCTAATTTGTCGCTTGCCAGGCCAATCAGGCGGCAACATGTTGCTGGGAAAAAGTGCAACATAGTCGGGGCACTGAGAGAAATTGAATGCTTAAGTTTGTTGAATTAGTTTTAGAAATATTTTGTATAAAAGTTAAATATACTCAGACAAGTTATAGAAACTATTGATATAGCGATGTGCATGTATTGCATTATGCCATTTACTAATATATTTATTTATGAAAAGTACAAATAATGTAATAATTCTTCTTAATTATTATATTATATTTTTATCTAAGAAGAATTAAATAATATAAAATAGGAGCGCTAAAAATCGCTAAGGTTTTAAAATTGTCTTGAAAACTGCACAAAAGTATGCTACAAAATGTTAATCATGAGATTGGTTTTTAAGGGTTTTTACCTTACACCTTTCTTGATTAGTTTACTTTAATAAATTGCGCGTTATTATTATTACATGATTTGTATTATTTATCTAAAAATAAAATCCTATATTTTATGTATTGAATATTTTGTTGCATACTTTTAGACACGTTTTTAATTCGATTTAAAAAACTCTAGCAGCTTTTTTATGTATGTATTTTAAGACCAAATATTAAAGAAATGATTCTTAAGTACAATTTTTTCTTATACATTATTTCTTAAAAATCCTTAACAGTTATTAATCTATAAGAAAAGTTTCTATTAAAAAATTAAACAATTTTTTCTAGTGTGCTTGCTTGTTGTTGTTGTTTACCTGTCAAATGCTGACATTTGCAACGGTCGCTCCAATATGTTTGACATTCATTTGGCGATTCCAGCCGCATGTTGCCCAGGTGCCTGACATTTTGCGTTTGCATAACACGGCAGTAACAGTTCCAGTGCGAATCGAAAATGAAGCGAAAAATGCAGTGGAAAATGCAAAAGGTGGGCAAAAAGCAAATCAAATGCAGTACATCACCTGATTGCACTTGTTGTTGCCAATCGATGGGGAATATCGATGGGAATGCAAGGCAACGAGTTTTGCAACGGCATGCAAATGTCGCCGGTAACATGATGCGGCAACATGTTGCCGACTGTCAAATCGGGGCATAACCAACATGCAACAGGTTTATATTATGCGAAAGAGCGTAGTTTTGGCTTATGCTTGATTTTTTTAAGGGGTTTTCTTTTGCAGTAGCACAGAAAAATATACATTTCTACGGATATTTATGTATTTATTATACAAGATTTTTTTTTATGTGCTAAAATAATGATATTATTTATGTATTTAAACATAAAACGGGATATCAAAAATATATCAAAATTAGTTTTATATTAAATTTCGTAATATATGTTAAATAATAAATGTTAACTTTAAAGATGATAAAGGTATAAAAAAAGAATTCTTAAAATTTATTTTTAAAGAAGTTTTGGTCTTTTAAGTCAGGGTTGGACATTGGATTTCGAGAACGGAGCTTATCATAAAATAAAAATACCACCTTAAACCCTTTTAAAATTAAAAAAACTACACGAAGCATACAATATCTAAAACAACCTGTATGATTTGTTATTTTAATTCTCTAATGTTTTTGAAATTCCAGACAATCTGTCGTTCTTGTTTTAGTACTTTTCTCATAGAAAACTTGTGAATCCCAAAATCCAAATAATTCCTTTTAAACCCCTTAAAAATATAATCTCCAACAAGGGTTCCATAGAGTATCTCAACTTCGTTTGTGGAAATTAAGGCCCGACTTTGTCCCATTCGCCATGCATGCTTATTTCCTCCTTTCTTTCTAGTTTCTGATGGTGGGGAAATGCGTTTGTAATAAAAAATCAGCCTCATAAACGGGCACTTAACAACAATAGTTGATTGATTGTCGACAATTGGCAGCCTGACTCTGTTTTTGTTGCGTTTTTTTGACAGCTCACCGTGTTCGTATAGGCTGCAGGTGTTGCCTGGTTATTGATTTGTTTTTTTTTTTTTTCTTCCTCTGTGTGTGTGTCTGGCATACCTTTTGGTATGCGGCCGCCTGCTCGAGTCTCAGGTCACACAGTGGGGCTTAACAGTCTGCGGCCAGGGCTTAGGGGCAACTTACAAGGGCTTAGGACCACACAGGCAGGAAGTTTTAGTTATACGATATTTTTCTCAATTGAAATCGCGTCTGTGAAATCATAAACTTATGTAGTTTTTAATATTTTGTATACGGTTTCAAGGGGTTGAGAAACCTGGTTAATTTTTCTCTCACGATTGGGTTTGTTAAAGACTATTTTTACCATACGATTAACAGTATGGTTTGTAATCTTTTTAAAGTTTTTTTTTTTTATTTTGCGAGTTTACTGAGAAGATTATATTTAATACATTTATAATTCATAAATATTTCTAAGCAATTAATATGGGGAACAACCTTTTTTTTTTGTTATAACAGCAAAACTGACATTTGAGTTTGAGATTTAGCTTAACATAAAACA